>CAIGRF010123014.1:0-12526 GCA_903798235.1 Fraxinus ornus | reverse complement strand
ATTGTAGGGCGAAAGGCCTAATGTACATTGATGTGAGGATCAATGGAAAGCCAATCAGAGCTATGATAGATACCGGTGCCACCCACAACTACCTCGCGAGTACTGAAGTAGAGCGGCTCAGACTTGCTCTAGAAAGAGGTAATGGGAAAGTTAAAGCAATCAACTTCGCTACTCAACCAATAATGAGAGTAGCAAAATCGGTGTCAATCAAAGTAGATCCTTTCGAAGGAAGGACGAATTTGTCGACAGTTCAGATGGATGATTTCAAGCTCATTCTGGAATTGGAATTTTTTTGGGATACAAGAACATCAGTATTGCCGCATTCTGACTCGTTAATAATGATGGGTAGTAAACCATACGTTATCCCCACACAAGTTGGGAAAATAGGTGAGAAGGGTATTTCGACCATGCAATTTAGTAAGGGTTTCAAGAGGAATGAACCCTCATTTTTGTGCAGTTTTCGAGTAGAGGAGATTGAAGAGACAACCGGCTCTATTCCAAAACCTATCACAAGACTTATTAAGGAATTTGGGGACATCATATCGGATGAGTTACTAAAGAAATTGCCACCAAGGAGGGTAACTAATCGCGAGATTGAACTTGTTCCGGGTGCCAAACCTCCCATCAGGGCACCATATCGTATAGCTCAGCCGGAGCTTGAAGAGCTTCGTAAACAAGTGAGAAAAGTGTTGGGAAGTGGGACTATTATGGAGTGCACTTCTGCACTATTACAACGTGCATACTACTAGCCTCAAAGGCGGGACAACATTTCAAGTTATGTAAAAACTTGTCTTGTTCGTCAACAAGATATAGCAGATCATCAGGAAAAGGTAGGCTTACTGGAGCCCATTTCCGTCCCGGATAGACCAGTCAAGAGTGTATCGATAGACTACATTGGTGGATTGCCAAAAGTTGGAGATTTTGGCACTATCATCGTCAGGGTGGACCGTTTATCTAAAAATGCAACTTTCACCACAGCACTCAAGCATGTATCAGCCGAAGAGACAACTCAACTCTTCTTCAAACATATTATCGAATACTGGGAACTGTATAAGGACATCGTCAGTGATCGATATTCTCGATTTACTGGCCTACTTTGGACCGAGTTGTTCAAACTTTTCGGTTCAACTTTGAGCATGAATTCTAGTTTTAACCCACAATCTGATAAACAGACGGAGCGCTTCAATTCTATGATGTAAGACTATTTTCGGCACCTTATCTTTACTTCGCATGAAATTAGGGTAAAACTTTCGGATGTGGCTCGGATGTGTTTCAATACTCAAGAGAGCTCTTCTTCCAATAAGAGTCCTTTTGAGATTACAACTAGCCAGCAATCGTTACTCCCTCATACTGCGGATATCGATCAGAAACAGTACAAAAAGTCTACAGATCTAAAGTGACCTGTGTTTAAATTGAAAAGATCAGAAAAGAAGGTTGCTAAAAAGATTCTTGGCCATCTAACTACTCGATCTTCTAGAAAATATCTTCAAGAGTACTTGGTCAAATGGAGCGGATGCAACGGTGAGAAGAATAATCAATGACTCCGAGCAAATGGGGGAGAATGTCACGGACTGCAGCTTTGCTTAAGCTCCGTAGCCTTATCGCAGCCGTAGTTTGCCCAACTTCGACTGCACATTGTAAATATTTTATTTCAATTGTAAAATAGTTAGAAATTAGAAAATTTTAGTATGATTCTAGAGACTTTAAACGTCTACTCCCGTCACTTGGATTTTTGTTCCGAAGTCTATTATAGAAGGTATTAGTCTTTCAAATATTTTCAAGCTTTCCAGTGTTCGCCCCTACACTAGCCATTGTAATTTTTTGCTTTCGTCTAATGTAATGTTCATCTTTCAAGCAATTAATGATCAAGTTAATTTCAATGCATTTCAATTTTATGTTTAAGCTTTCTTTAAATTGTGATCAAATTTACTTTCGTCCTGAAACGACCGAGAGAAAGCGGAAGGTAGTCTAGCGGAGCAGACTACTGTCGCACAGTGTCCATTTCTGTGCTAAGAAGAAAGGTAACCCGGGAAATAAGGTGTCAGCGTGATTGTTTTGAGTCCAGGAAATCTGTTCAATGGACATGGTTTCGAAATTTTTGAACTCTCGTTTAATGATATGAGAATATTTGCTCATCCTTTCTTCTTTAGCTTGGTACGCTTCGTTGACCTGGCCAATTGTGAGTCACTGTGGATTATGAAGTGAACAAACTTCAAATTTTTCGCCATCCTTACGCCAGCTATGAGTGCCCGTATTCAGCTTCATTATTTGAGGCTTTGAAATCGAAGGATAGTGCTTCGCAGAATAGCTGATTGTCGGGCATCAACAAAATATAATAAAATTTTTTGAATTTACGTGTAATATTATTTTATTAAAAAATGTGTGGTTGAAAAGAAAAAAAATTCTAAAATGAAAACGGGGCTAAGGTTCAACTTGAAAAACTAGGTGCTTATTGTTTTCCAATGTGAAAACCTATATATACTCCTTACCAAACATCACACTCTATCTATTTAAAGTGGTGGATTCTTTTCTAACCCACCTCCGATGACTAATCCGTCAACAATCATGATGATTCTCCACTTGCAACTCGGACGACTTATCCTTTAACAACTATCGGTGTATCTTCGATTATTAGAGGTGATGGCAATGGCCAGATCTACCATTGGAAGTGGATCCATATTCATCACAGGAGGTCGTTGCTTTCGTCAGAGGTTAAATTGCTCGAGTCACCAAAAGTTCGTTGGACCAATGAGATCTCCATCACTGATCTACTCAGATATACTATTCGGATTCACTTCCAATGGTCGAATTTTTCTCTATTTTCCAGTAATATACCTCAAAATTTACATGTGTACCATATCCATAGGCTGGTTACAAGTGTTTTACCTTTTGTATAGATGCTAATGGAACTTGGGCAAGAACACGTGTATGCAGCCGTTGAGAAACTGCTGCTCGGGGCACAATCAAGCTCCGTATTGAAGATTTTACACGATCTAATTGGATTGGTTAGATCTCCGGCTCCAATTTCGATAATGAAAAGTATGAATTCAAAGAAAAAAGAGAAGTTTGAAGAGAAGAATGAGGATGATTTTTTTAAAGATTGGGAAACGACAAACAAGGATGAATGCATTAATGTAAGAATAATCGAGATGAAAATGTTACGGGGAAGTTTTGACACAATTGTGGCAGAATTGAGGAAGTTGGCAATTTTGAAGGAGAGGTTCATGATGACTATTTATAAATGTATTTTGTACACGTGTTTAGCCATTAAAAATATAGTACTTGTTAGATATCTTAATGAATTGTGACTTAATTCTATGTATATTGTGCTTTTATCTAAACATCGATGAAAATTGTGAAATTGGAAAAAATGGGTGGGAAGAGGGCTCAATTGCAAGAAATTCAAATTTTGGGAACTAAAGTACAAAAACTCAAAGTTTTGTCGGACTTTATGATAAAGATTTGAGAGTGCTAGGTGTCAATTTGAAGAGAAAAAAGTCAAATGGGTGAAATATAGTCAAAGTATTCTCATACATTAATTTTCAACCGAACAAGTTAGGTGGTGTTCTCTTTATGTTTTAGTTTTGTGTTTTGAGTTTTGAATTCGTTTTGAATTTTGTGTTTTGAGTATTCATTTTGAGATTGTTGAAAATGTGTTCTCTTTGACATTTTGAAAAATTATTTTGAAAAATCCAAAAATTGAAAATTTGTTCTCAATCAAACATTTCCTTCCCATCTCTCTCTCTCTTTCTCGCCGTCTCTCTCTCTCCCCGTCCGCTTCCTCCCTCCGTCTCTCTTCCCACCGTCTGTCACTCTTCTTTTCCAACCAAAATCTTCTTCTTCCCACAATAAATGAACTGACCAGTGTAGAATCCTTCGGTGGCGACGAGAAGTTCCTTCGGTAGCCATTGCATTTGCCGAAGTCGAGGGAACGGAATCTGGCCGGATCCTTTCCGATGGTGGGTACGAGACTTGAAAATGAATCCTGCTCCCTTACGCTGTGCCCAAACACACGACCCATTTGCTTGTGTGCGTGCTGTGTGTAGAGGTGAAGGGAAGGGACGACTGGGAAATGGAGGTCAGGGGAAGGGAAAAGTGGAATCGAAAATTGGAGCAGCTTCTGGATTAATTGGTGCAATTGACATGTAACCCAAGGTTCTATGTGCCTGCTGAAGACTCGATTGGGGCTAATTTGATGATTCAGTGTTGTGGGCACGATGAATTGAAGCATACAGTTCCGAAAAAATGATGGTTGCGATGGTAGTGGCGGTGGTTTTTGGGTGTGGCGGTGGTTGTGGTGGTGATGGTGGTGGTTCCGGCGATGGTGGTGGTCAGGGTGATGTTGGGGCGGCGACGGCAGTTGGTGGTTGCAGGCGGCAATGGTGGAGGTTGGCCAGTTGGGGATGATGATAATTGAAAACAACGAAAACAAGTTTTGAAAATTTTGGCCAAGTTATAACTGAAAACACCCAAAACGACAAATTTGTCGTTTTGTGTTTTCTTTGTAAATTTTAAACTTGTTTTCCAAAACGCGTTTTCGAAAATAGGAAAGAGAACGCGTTTTCACCGTTTTGGAAAACTGAAAACAGAAAACGACCCGAAAACGGCAAAGAGAACAGGGCCTTATGCTCCAAATTATCAATCTCATATTGAGACTCATTTTTCTTATAGTAAACGTTCGACTTGAAAAATTATAATACAGAAAAACTTCATCCCTTTGAGCTCACTTTCCAATGTACATTGAATCACCTCAATTGTAAATCGATAGAGAAAGATATGGCAAAAATACTGACAATTGATCAGAGGCATAACCATGTAATCACACGGTATAAATTTCATACGAGCGCATGGGTCACATGTAGGTGTAACTCTCCAAATTCTTGTAACTCGACACGTTACCCAAAAAAATCTGAGTTTTATAACTTTAACCAAAATGAATGGTAAATAAAAAAAAATAAAAAATTAGAGTTTGAAATATTTAATAAATAATGGGATATCTTCACATTTGACCATATAGACTTAGACAATTATAGTACAAATTGATTTTGGAAAGCGTTTGGAGAAAATTCATCAAGGAGGTAAAAGTTTTCACCGGTTGTCCATCGGCGAGAAGAAAAATATATTTGACCTATCAAACATCAACTAAAATTTATGAGAAATTACTAGAGATTATAAAATTTGTATACGTACAACATATCGAAAATTGGGGTCTCGAAAATGATGTTTGAAGTACGAAAATATCTTTCAACCATGCTTGATTGTATTTTTGAATTTGACCTGATGCAGTTTACTAAAATGGGAATAACTTATTCTCTAGGTAAAGTTTTAAGGCAATTCCAAAGATTATTATCAGAAGACTCATAAACCTTTCAAACGTCATTGATTTCACTCTAAAACATGCATCGTAGCCCGAATTATGTCATTTTTAAGCAAGAGGATAGAAACTAAAATTTCGATTCAGCAACTATTAGACTTCACACATAGTCTACTTGACCTTTCTAAATTATAGTTGACGTGAATTATATAAAAACTGGACAAAATGGACATTTAAACATTTTTTAAAATATCACCTAGGTGTTCATAAAAAATTACGTAACAGGAAGTTTTTACTTGAAAGTTTAAGAGCACTCCATATCGTCTAGCACTACCACTTTACCAAGCTACCGCCATGGCTCGAGTTAACCTACAACATTTTAGTAGGGGATGAGTACCATAAGTAATACTCAGTAGGAAACACTTAAATAAATGATGTAAAGAATATATTTTTAAGAAATGCAAACTTTGGTTATTTGTGCCATCATCAATTTGCAAAGTGAATCAATGATCACCATCAATTTGCATTAAACATTGTTGGGTTTAAATGCATCCAAGAATGCAGACAGAGATTAAAAAATACCCAAAATAATGCAAGAACAAGAACAACACTATCAAGAACACACACTGCAGAGAATAAAATCAACACCAAAATGTTAACCCAGTTCGACTATGCCTAATCTGGGGGGCTCAACTACCAGCCCAATCCACTAGTGCACCAAGAAACCTTCCAGAGTGAGTTTTACATGTGGAACCAAATATCAGATTAATAATTAAGTTCTAGTCATAGATCAAAAAAGATCTCTTAGAACTTCACCACAAACACTCAACACCTATCGCATAAAATCACGAAAAAAGACTAATCAGAATAGCCTAAGAATATGACTCAAGCTACTGTTGATTATTAGAAGGAAAAAACCCCAAAACAATTGAAGAAAAAGTTCTAGTCTATGGAAGAGGAAAAACCACGCAGAATGCCAGTAACCCAGAGAGAAAGTCAGAGATCCCTTTTTATTTTCTCTCTCGTCAACCAAAAAAAATGAAAGAATAATCTACCAACTAATCTCTCCAAACCTGTAGAAATAAGCCCAACAAATTCAAGCCAACGGTCCACAATGGTTGAGAAGAAGCACAATCCAAGTGTAATTACTCAAGCCAATAGGAAATAGCCACGTGGACAACTTAAAGAGTTGTAATTTTGGAAACACATTTTAACTTTCAATCTTCACCTTGGTTCCAAAATGCAAACTCTCTACAGTATGCTTAAATGGTGCACTAATATGTGGAAGGGTCCAACATCATCGCCCGGTACCTGTAAAAGATTAACCAGTATCAATATGCAGCAAAGACAAACAAATTCTAAACTTATTCAAAGGTAGAATTTTAGTTCCCATATCAGATGGATTCTCATCAGTATGAATTTTTTCAAGTATAATCTCACCACATGCAATCTTCTCATGTATAAAATAATAGTTCACCTTAATATGCTTCGACCTTTCATGATAAACAGGATTTTGCATAAAAATAAAGCACTTTGACTATCAGTGAAAATAGTAGGTGTCTCATGTAAGAAATTCAACTCTCCTAAAATTCTCTTTAACCAGACACACTCTTTTACAGATTCGGCTATTGCCACATACTCAGCCTCAATGCTGGATAGTGTGACAATAGGTTGAAGTTGTGATTTCCAGGTGATACAATTATCACCAAAAGTAAAGAAATACGCCGTAGTAGACTTTCTCCGGTCTTTATCTCCAGCGAAATCTGAGTCTACATACCCTTTCAATGTCAATGATATGATCCCTTCCAGCTATGTATCTCAATAACCACTTTAACTCTGCCCAATGTGGCTTCCCCAAATTAGACATAAACCTACTAAGGAAACTAATAGAGTATGCTAAGTCCGGCCTAGTAGTAACCATAGAACACATGACGGATCCTATGGCGTTAGGATATGGAATGTTTTTCATGTCTTTAAATTCAGCTTCAGTTTTGGGACATTGGGCAGAAGAGAGGTTCATGTGGGCAGCAAGAGGAACATTAACCAACTTGGCTTCCTTCATGGCAAATTTTGTAATGACTTTATTCAAGTATGTCTCTTGAGAAATGGTAATATATTTTCCTTTCTGTTCCGATTAATCACCATTCCCAAAATCTTCTTGGCATTCCCCAAGTCTTTCATATCAAACTCGGATTTTAGGAGATTCTTGAGTCTTAATATCTCAAACTTTCTAGAACTTGCTAGCAACATATCATGTACATATAAAAGTAGATACAACTCACTTCCAGCTTTAGTATTGCTATAATACAAGCAGTGATCATACTCGCTTCTCCTAAAACCAATCTTTAGTACATATATATTAAACCTTATGTACTATTGCCTAGGACTTTTTTTAAGTCCATACAATGATTTTTGTAACTTGCACACAAAATCAAGCTTCCCCTTTTCTTCAAAACCTTGGGGTTGACTCATATAAATGTCATCGTCTAACTCCTCGTGTAAAAAAGCAGTCTGACATCTAATTGTTCAAGTTCCCAATTGAATTGAACAACTAGAGCAAGGATCAATCTTATTGTTTTATATTTGATAACGGGAGAAAAGATCTCATTATAGTCAACACCTTCTCTTTGAGTAAAACCCGTAGCCACAAGTCTCCTTATATCTCAAAGGGTCATTGGTATGAATCCCTTCCTTGATTTTGAAGATCCATCTACATTGAACGATTATTTGAGTTTCAGGTTTCTTTACCAATTTTCATGTCTTATTATCAAGCAAGGATTTCATTTCTTCCTTCATGGCATCTTTCCATTTTTCAGAATCAGAACTATTCATAGCATCTTCATATGATGAAGGTTCTGATTGTTCTAAGGATTCATCAGAGATAAGAGCGAAGTCAGTCAAATTGTTTATTTCATATCTAGGATTAGGTCTGACATGTCTCATTTCCCTATCTCTGACTAATTGATAATCTTAAATGTCAGTCATATTAGTAGGGTTATTTGTGTTCCCAATTTTAGTCTCATCCTCAACTTGAGGTATTTCTACTTCACCTCTATCTGTGTTAACAATATTTTCATCAAATTGTTCAACATCAGAATCAACATTTTCTAGTTGAGCATGACCAAGTCTAGCTAACTTTACCGCAACTTGTGAAGTACTCTCTTTGGTTTGCTCTTTATGATTATCAATTTTATTTTTCAAACATGGCATTTCAGACTCATTAAATACCACATTTCTACTATTAATGATCTTAATACCTTGAACTCCTAACACCCACAACCTGTACCCTTTCAGTCCTTTAGGGTACCCAAGCATCACACATTTAGTGGCTCTAGGGTCTAACTTTCCTTCAATCTGATGTGCATATGCAACACATCCAAACACCCGAATGTGAGAAAGGTTTGGGGGTTTCCCAGTCCAAAGTTCCCGTGGAGTCTTAAACTCGATAGAACTACAAGGAGATCTATTAATCAAATAAGCAGTTGTAGTCATAGCCTCAGCCCAAAAACCTTTAGCTAATCTAGAATTGATCAGCATACACCTAACTTTATTCATAAATGTTCTGTTCATTCTTTCTGCAACCCCATTTTGTTGAGTGTGTGTTTAATAGTTCTGTGTCTCATAATCCCCTTTTGTTTACAGAAGTTTTCAAACTCAGCATTACAGAACTCCAATCCATTATCAGTTCTTAAAGTCTTTAACTTCTTATCCAGTTGATTTTCCACCATCTTTAACCAAGTTCTGAACTTTTGAAAAGTCTCAGACTTATTTTTCAATGGATAAGTCCAAACCTTTCTTGAGTAGTCATCAACTATAGAAAGGAAGTACTTATTGCCTCCAAAAGTGGGGTGACTCTCGGGTCCACATAAATCTGAGTGGACATAATCTAGGGACCTAGAGGTGGTGTGTAACTCAGTCTCAAAGCTCACCCTATATGATTTCCCCATCACATATGTTTCACAAAATTCAAGCGGTTCGATCATATCTTTCCCAAGTAATTTTTGTTTACTTAAATATTTCAAACCCTTATTTCCTATATGTCCCATTCTGTTGTGCCATAATTCAGATTTATTTTCGATTATGGTCAAAAATTTCGCTTCTTGAGGAGTAACAGTCTCTCCTTTAAGATAGTACAATCCATTTCTTTTAGGTCCCTTAATAATTACCAAAGATCCTTTCATCACTTTCAAAGTGTTATTTTTCGATTTGAATGTATGTCCCTCATCTTCAAGAATTCCCAATGAGATGAGATTTGTTTTAAGGTTTGGGACATACCTAACGTTCTTCAATTGCCTGACAAGACCATCATACATTCTAATGGAAATGTCACCAACACTGAGAACACTCTGAGAGTTATTATCACCTATATACACCTTCATGGGTTCAACTTCTTTGTAATTACTAAACCACGACCTATTCAGACACATATGGAATGTACACCCTGAATCTAAGGTCCAGTTATTATCAACTTCTTCATTCGACACAGTCATAACAAGTAGGCTGTCTAATTCAGACCCTATGGCTGAATTCATCATTATTGTGATCTTTGTATTTTTTCTTCCATTCAAAGCAATCACTCTTGAAGTGACCTAATTTTCCACAATGGTAACACTTCTTATTGCTTTTATCTCTTGATTTAGATCTGGTCTTAGATTTGGATTTAAACTTTCAGTTGAAGTTATGTTCTTTCTTTTACGATCTCCCTCTCACAAACATGCTCTCCTCTCTCGTGCTAGTTTTAGATTCTTTCTTGATCTCCAATTCCTGAGATCGCAGAGCATTAGTGACAATTGTTTGCGTTAAAGCATCTTTTGAATATTTGATTGCATTCTTTAAATCCTTAAACGATTCGGGTAAGGAATTTAGAAGAATCACGGCAAGGTCTTCGTCATCAAATCTCTTTCCATTATGAGCTAGGCTCTTAACGAGGATACTAAAATCACTCAAATTAGCTTCCAAGTTCTATCCACTATCCATCTTAAAGCTAAACAATTTCTCTAAGAGGTAGATTTTATTAGGTAATGTCTTAGTTAAGAACAAAGTATCTAAGGCAATCCACAAGTCCCTAGGAGTAGTATGTTCTTCAACTTGTCTTACGATATCATCAGATAAATGCAATATAATAGAACTATATGCAATTTCATTCATATCTAGATTGCGTCAGGCTTAGCTTTCAATTCATCAGAAAATGTAGCAGGATCATCAAGGGCTTTAGTAACCCTTTATTGGACCAATATGGCCCTCATTTTCTGCTTCCAAATCGAGTAATCCATGTTTTCATCGAATTGTGACAATTCAACCTTCGAACCCATAACGAATTCTGTAAAAGAGTGGCTATTTCTCGTGGACATAAGCGGTTTTCAATCTGAAAAATCACTTAAGTTGCAGAAAAAGTTTTGAAAATTTTTTCGTCCAATGTATGACAAGTAAGCAAGACATCGAATGAAGCAACAACACTATTAATATATGCAAAACTGAAGTAAGAACAAGACAATCAATAACTGAGTAAACACAGTTGGTACCAAACACACTCAGATTGATTAACAGAGAATAAACCCTATACGTGCTCCTATTGCAGACAGTTAATTGATTTAGCATACAATTCACAGTATAGACAGAATTTCAAAAATAGTACTCAGCATGCAAATCAACATATGAAATAACTAGATTACAGTAATAACAGATTTACAAATTCTTAATACAATTGTAAACCAATTACTGAGAGAATTAAATTGGAATGATCTCACCGAGATACTGTGTTTAACAGTATTAAAAGGTTCCAATGTCGATGCCAGAGCAATGTAGTCCCCTGTGTATCATAATGCCTCAACTCAAATGGAATTGCAGTAATGAAAAAACTGCACAATGTAATACACACATCAATACGAACAATAAAATGAAAAACGAATTGACGAACCCTTACCCACTGCCTTACAAGGCTCTGATACTAGTTGTTGGGTTTAAATTCATCCAAGAATGCAGATAAAGATTAGTAATACCCAAAATAATGCAAGAACAAGAACAAACTATCAAGAACACACACTGCAGAGAATAAAATCAACACCAAAATGTTAACCCAGTTCGGCTATGTCTAGTCTGGGGGGCTCAGCTACCAGCCCAATCCACTAGTGCACCAAGAAACCTTCCAGAGAGAGTTTTATATGTGGAACCAAATATCAGATTAATAATCAATTTCTAGTCATAGATCGAAAAAGATCTCTTAGAACTTCACCACAAACACTCAACACCTATTGCATAAAATCATGAACATAGACTAATTAAAATAGCCTAAGAATATGACTCAAGCCACTGTTGATTATGCAAAGGGAAAAACCCCAGAACAATTGAAGAAAAAGTTCTAGTCTATGGAAGAGCAAAAACCACGCAGAATGCCAGTAACCTAGAGAGAAAGTCAGAGAGCCCTTTTTTACTTTCTCTCTCATCAACCAAAACAAATGAAAGAATAATCTGCCAACTAATCTCTCCAAACATGTAGAAATAAGGCCCAACAAATTCAAGCCATTGATGAAATTTAACGGTCCACAATGGTTGAGAAGAAGCACAATCCAAGTGTAATTACTCAAGCCAATAGGAAATAGCCACGTGGACAACTTAAAGAGTTGTAATTTTGGAAACATGTTTTAACTTTCAAACATATTATTGTGTCACCTATGAGAAAATAGAAGCACCCCTTTCGAGTACCAAAAATCATCCTCTTTTTATCTTATTCGAACCACCAAATGGTGCTTCTATTTTCTTATAAGTAACACAATAACACATTTAATGCAAATAAAAAAAATTGCTTTACTTCCAAAGTGCCAAAAATACCCTACCACAAAGGTTTGGAGTTTAAGTACCTCCTGTGTCCAGTTTGTCAAAAAATCGCAGTGTGCTCCTAGTCTATCCTTTAGATGATTTCGAGACTCAAAGGTGCCTTTTGTCTATGGATATATGGTAAGTGAAATTTATATGTACTTATGGTGGTTAGTGAGAGAAACGTGGCTACAAGAGTTGAGGGGGGTTAAGATTTTCAAATGCGATGAGAGTGGTGGCTTGACAATTAACAATTGATTATTTAAATGATAAGTGTAAGAGTTTGGGGCTTCAATCAACACCAAACCGGGCTCAGAAAACCAATCAAACGAACACCTCTATCCAAAGGCTCGACCCAACAATCCTCTACACATTGGTTGCCTCGTTCTGCCCTCTTGG
>CAIGRF010122900.1:4581-17906 GCA_903798235.1 Fraxinus ornus | reverse complement strand
TGGCTTGGAGCAATTCCATGATGGGTGACCCCCTGGGAAGTTTTCTCGGGGAGCGTGCGAGTGAGGACAAAGTATGCTGAAAAGACCCATGTTGGTACAGTGGGGACAGTACGTCGTCGATCTAACGATCGGGACAGCCCGTTAAGTGGGACCCGGGTCGTTACACTGCCCTTTTTATTTATGATTCCAAATGAAAGAAGCTTGTATCTGTCTCTATGATGCTTTGTGATCTTTACAGGTAGTTTAATTCCAATAGAGGATGACAATTTTTCTTGTGTTCAATGCAGAGGGCTATATAAATTCAGAGGAGAACTAGCTTTGCTTGCTTGTGAAACTTGGAAAAGTCTAAATTTTTTGTTTACTAGTTTTCCTCACACCTACAAATATATGATACTGTATTTACTTCTTTAGCTATTTAAAATTAGTAATCTATTTTGTGTTGGGTACGGTCGACTGAACAACTGGATAAGATTAAGAAGTTAAAATATGTCGGGAATGTTTTCTTTCTGTGGGTTGTGTTCATATATCCTTCTCTACACATACATTTTCAGAACCATACATTTTACCCTGGATTTGTGTAAAATTATAACAATGAACTTTATCAAAAATAAAAAATTTGATCTTCAAATTTCTTAAACATTGAACACGTGAACGTTCAAACCTGAACATGATAATCGATTTAACTTCATGATTTATGACATTCCAATTTAAGGCCACAACATTGATAGATCTATGAGACACTTTTTATTATTTTTTGTGATTTAAGATTTTTATCTTTTAAACTATAAGCACGTTAATGTTGGACCAGTTGGATATGCAAATGAAGAAATAAAACATTTTCAAGAATGAGACATTTTTTTTCCCCATTACCGATTAAATGACTAATTTTGTTTCAGAACTTTTAGCCCCTGTTTAACAATCGTTATTCAAAAATTATTTTTTCTCTATACTCATTTTAAACTATATATTTACACAATAAAATATTCGCTCGTAAACGCAAAAACTTTCCTACATTTTAACCACATATTCTTTAAAAATTATTATTCAAAACATTATTTTTAACAAATAATGACCATCAAAAAGGCATTATTATTATTATTATTATTATTATTATTATTATTATTATTATTATTATTATTTTTAGTAGTTCGCTTTCAATATTATTATTATTATTATTATTATTATTATTATTATTTTTAGTAGTTCGCTTTCAACATTAACTTTTGATAGGACATCCACACAAAATAAAAAATCAAATACTATAATGATCTTTTATATTTTCTTGTTTGGAGATAGTGAAAGAATTGTCAAGCAGAATTATGCTTTACTCACTTAAAGTGTTCATAATATTAAAAATCGAATCGCATCGCCCCCCGGGGCACATCCAAGTTGGCAAAGGAAGGGCATTGCTGGGCTTACAACCTCAGCGTGGAGAGTTCGATTCCTGATTGAAGCAGCTGAGTGATGTAATAATCAATATTGGTTGGAGCAGCTTGGTGATGTAATAACAATGGAGGAAGGCTCCCTTGGGGTCAGGAGTATAAGGAGTGCTCGAACCCTAGTCAACTTGGGCATAATCCGCGGTTTACCTCCGCCAGTTACTGAGGGGCCGGTGGCTGGTGATCTAGGAAATTAGTCCGGCTAAATTGGGATACCTGGGTAAAAAAATAAAAAAAAATAATAAATAATAAATAATAAAAAAATAAAAATCGAATCGCATTTAATCACATATTTTCTAAAATTCACAAATACTATTCACATATTTACCCCCTCATTAATATTGATTTATAAGCCCCCCGTTTGGAGCTCATTCTCTCCCCAAAAAATGTATTTTCCCGTCACGACAAGCACTGTTCACACAGTGCACATGCAATGATTACATATTTTAACTTACTCCCAGTCCCTTTTTGCCCTCTTCCCGCTTGTTCAGTTATTTGACTAGAAAATTGAATTGGAGGGGAAAAGTGGGTGCACAATTGGGTGAGAGTAAATCTGGCAAAATGCATTTTTTTCACTTAATTCTCTGCAAACAAGTAATGAAATGACAAAGCAACGTCTATATTTTCTTTACTTTTTTGGGCGAAAATGTAGCCCAAACAGAGGCTAAATGATTAATGTTATTCATAATGAAAACTAAATACATTATCAAATAACAAACTGTCGTATATGACGACTACCAAAATTTTAGTGGAAATTACATAAAAACAGGTGATTAAAGATCTATTTTTAAAAATCAGGTTTGAATTTTATTTATTAAAATTTCAGGTTTTTATTATTATAATTAAATTAATATTAATTATACAATTTTCATCTCAAACCCTAATCAATTTCATCTCAAACCCTGGAAACCATTTCCATCTCTCTCTCCCTCTCTTTGCCTTCTCTCCTTTCTCTACCAACCTTCACCGGCGACGCATCCTATCCCTAGAAACCATTTCTATTTTAAGCCCTAATTTTCTTTACCATTTTCTTGAGTTTTTGGTTGCCCATTAGCCTCATTTTTCTCTGATTTCGATTTCTTGAGCTTCAAAAGAAGTACCCGAAATTTCATGGCTGATTTTACTAAAGCTGCAGGGAATTTCGAGTTATTTTCAGAAGAATTCAATAAAATGCTTGAAGGCTCAATGAGAAGCAAATAGCCTTTGAAGAATAGATCATCTGAAGGAGATAAAATAACATTTAGATTCATCTTCATCGTCTTGGATTTTACTTTCTTCTTCCTTATCTGGGAGGGTGAATTCCAGGTCAAAGTATGGACCATCATTGGAGGCGTCGTAGTGTCTGTAGAAGGCGACTTCAAGGAGGTGGATGAGGAGGAAGTGGGGGCGGTTCTTGGTTTGGAAGTGGTGGCGGTTCTTTGCTGCTGTGATAGTGCCTATGACCAAGTATTTAGCTGTGATCTAAAAATTTGACAATATGTGACTGAAAAATAATTTGTGACCAACAAACTTGAAAATATGTGACCAATGAAATTAATTGTGACGTATAATTTTTTGAATTTGTGACCTTGATATCATCAGTAACTAATTAATTTGATAATACGTTACCAATAAATAAATTGTGATCTATAATTATGTATATATGACCATTAATTATATAATTGTGATCTAATTAATAAATATTTTTAATATATTATCTAATACTCGAATTTTGAATTGTTAAATTATCTACCCAACTTTTGAACTGGTGTAAATCATACATGAAATATGAATTTTTCCCAAAATTTTATATAGCTCAAGCCCAATTAAAAACCCATAAACCCACCCTAGGCCCAAGTAAAATGGCACAAAGTCCCAAATTAACCCCAAAGAAAATGGCTCAAACCTCAAGTTAAACCCACTAGTCCTACTCTTTCCCGAATTTCTGCAGACAGCTGATTGCATAGTCGACACAGTCTTTGGATATCGGTTCCAATTTAGGGGGGAAAAACACTATAGCCGATTTCTTTCTGCGGACTGAGGTAAATCTTCTCTTGATTTTGTTTTTATGCTGCAATTTCATTAAGTAATTAGAATGTTTATTTTATTATTTAGGTTGTTTTTGGGTTTATTTAATTTTGATGCAAGTAATCATTGCTNCTTGAGGATCCCCAAGTTTCTCCACAATAACTTGTTGATTCTCAATCTTGAATACTATGTAACGATAGTTTCTTTTTGCTTTTAATTCCAAGAATTTCAGTTTGCATTCATCATGGACTGCCATTCCAGATGCAGAATTTGCCTGCCAAATTAATACGACACAAGAGAAAGAGTGAATTTTTTTTTTTTTTTTTTTTTTTGTAATTTCTTGATCAATGGTTTTATTCTGTGAGTGCCTGAGTTATTAACTTATTAGCATTTAAGTTTCCCAGGTTTTTTGGCTTTTGAGATGCTGATGCTCATTTATATGGTGTGGTTGTTTACTTGTTCTGTACTTCATTTGCATGGAATAGAAAAAATACATCCAAAGGTTGATTCACTTTGGGTTGTGAATGAGAAATAGGGGCTGAGTTTATGGCTTTGTTCGTAAAGTGACTTTTTTTTTTCCTTCTAAATATCAGCCTCCATTACCTAGTGTTCTAGGCCGGCCCTAGACTGGTTAGCCGTATGCCTCTTACTAGTCGTTACTTTTCGCTCCTTAAATGGTTATCCCTCATTCTATACTTGCACTCTGCTTTTGAGAAACATGTGAGCAAAATTTTTTACACACCAATCCACCTCAAAAAGAAGCAATTTACTGGTTAGAGTTATTTTTGAGTTAATACTTGATAAAAATCACTTGGATTAATTTAATTAAAATCATATTTGTGCTAAATGTAACGAAATTGAGTGTCATAAGTAATGAGATAAATTTATTTGACAATTAGAGAGTGGCGTGGGAAAAATGCTGTGGGAGAGTGAATGACACAAACTGAAAGCAGATAGAGGACCTGGGGACCTGACACCTCTCCTATGAGCTAAAACCCATCTCAAATCCTGATAGAATCGTACAAAGAAATTTCCAATTGAATCAAGGTGAGATTCATTGTTCTTTCTCCCCTTGATCTTATCCACCGTATGTGTGCATGTGTGTGTTTTTACACATATGTTATGTGCAACCTAAGAAGCATAGTTACGGATATGATATGATACGATATTAATATGTCGATACGAATTTTTTTGAAAAAATTAGGATACGACAATACATTTTATAAAATTCAACGTAATTTTATTAATATAAAAAAATATTGATACATAAGCGTGATAATAAAAATAAAATAAAATACTAAAGCACTTTATTAGCATGGTTTTACATATATTAAATCATTAGTTGTATTCTTTAATATTAGTCGCTATCTATTCTCGATAATAAAAATATGTTTGTCAACTATAACACGGTTTTACATGTAATAAAGGATTAATAATATTGTGCATTTCCAATGGTATATTTTCAATAATTATTATTGATATTCAATAAGTTAGTAACATAATATAAAAAAATATGTATTGGATACATATCGAAAATCATACAAAAATATAAAATAATTAAAAAATACATATAGGGAATTTTAAAATATATAAAATAATTTAAAACAAGTATCTGAGATATGTATCGGAGGGCATCGAAGAGTATCGAAGCTTAGATAAGTATCGAATACAGGTACGTAACGAGTTTATAAGTATCGGTGTTTCTTAATGTGCAACATCAAGTGCTTTTGTGTTTCAATAGTGCAATTAGGGCTTTGAATTTGTTTCTTCATGCAACCATTACGTGTTTGATAAAATGCTCCAAAGTTGTCTTTTTCATGAACTAAAATTAATCAGCCCAATTACATTAATCTCGACTTTCATATACAACACTCAATGCATTTTCTTATTCAAACTGTAATACTGCTATTGTACAAGAGTGAAATTCCCAAAATTTGTCTGGTTCAAGCTCCATTGGTGCTTTGGTTATTAAAAATTAGTGGGTTTATTGCTAAGTTTTTTTTTTCATTTGTTAATTGTTTGAAGGAAAGATGAAGAAAGGAATCCACCCTCAGATGCAATGGATATCTTATGTGACCCAGAGTGGTCGATTGATGCCCGTTATGATGACCAAAATACACCAAGTTGGTAAAGTTTATCATTTCAGGGCGAAGCGCCAGATGGCTCAAAGTATTGGACAAATTGCAAAGTTTAAGCGTCGTTATGGACAACAGCAGGAAGAGGAAACCAAGGACCAGGAAAAATAAATTCTACATTGCTCTATTATTATGTATTAGGGTTCCACCCACCAAGTAAAAGAATGGTGTTTCGTTCAGTTAATACCATTGCTGAGTTACTCCTTGAAGTGCATTTGTCTTTCTGTTTTATTTACCTGTTATTCTAGTTGCCTTACATTTCTTTAATACATAGGATATTACTGGTATATCATTGTGGTGTCAAGTTGGATATTGGCTGAATGGATTTCCATGATGTGAACTATCTGAAGATGTACCTTGAATGTTGCATGCTAATATTTATAATTTCTATGTAAGATATATACGTCAGCTTTGAATGCTGGATAATTATCTTAATTTTTATGTTTTAGGATCTGCTCACCCAGTTAAATGATGGTGCTTCGTTCGGTTATTGTTAATATAGTTGCTGAATTTCTCCTCAAAGCACATGTGCTTTTGTATTTTGTTTCCTTGATAGAATCCCAGTTACCTAAGTTTTGTTTATTCCAGAGGATATTATTCCTCTTGTTATACTGGTATAGCTTAGTGTTGTTAAATTGGATGTAGGTTGAAAGGGATTCCCAATTTCCCATGATATGCATTATCTGATGATGATGCCGTGCCTTCAGTAACAATTCAACCTAGGAATGAAATTCTCCGTGGTTTTTCTGAAGTATGGGATTCTCCTGTTTAGGCTAAGAGAAAAAGAAAAAGGTGAAGACAAAAGTTGCAGAAAAGGTGGAAATTTCATATCTTTGACGACCTTAATTTGTTGGAAAAATTGGTAGATGTATAGGGGAAATTGGTAGTATCCTGACCCAACTTTTCTCTGTTACTCCTAACTTCCTGTGATTTTCTTTGAGTAGAACTCTATATTTTGTGTGAACTGTGACACATCACCTTTAGTTCTCAAAGTCGACCTTCTTTGATGCTTTTTTGTTTTTTATATTTCTCATCATGCATCCTACAACTGAGCTTCTGTAAATATGATATGCTTGTTGATATTAGTTTTTCCGCATTTGTTGTTATATATCCGTGTTGTTCAGAATTTTTGCTTTCACATTTTCATAACACCGGGAACATGTTACTTTATTGTTACTCACACTTTGTTAAAGTCAGCATATCTTAGGATCTTGGGGTGTGTTTGGTTTGCAGCTTCTCACAATCTACTTTTCCAAATAGGTTTAAGGCCACAGCCGCCCAGCCAATAGCCGGGTGCCACGTAAGCGACATGGTCGTGACAACCCTGTCACAGTAGCACGGCTCTTCCAAATATGTGGTTAATGTCTTAGTTACTAATATATTTGACTTGTTTTTGATTCGATCTTGTTTGACACACGTCGCATTTACACAGATTGAACAGAGGAGTGCTAAACTTGCTTTACAAAAATTTGCTGTTAATAGTTACACATGTTGCTGACCAACTTTATTATGTCTGGTCGATTAAGTTTTGATGAATTTGAGTGGGCTAATCACTTGGACAAGACCAGTGCTCAACACTGAGTAATTACTGCTGCTTGCTAAATTTTATCAACTCGTGTATGTAATGTATGACTAAGCTCGCTTTTAAGTAAGTTTTTTCCGCATGTGTATAACACTAAATAATTAGCCCTGTTTGGTTTGAATTAAAATTCAATTAAAACTTCAAGTCAAAGTCAATAATTAATTTTAACAGTACATTTCATTGGATTCACAACTTTTCAATTACATATTTCATCAATTTTTATTAAAATCTATTAAAAATTTGATTTTAATTTTTACCTAACAAGGGCTTAGTGCATTTTGTTCTTAATGATTATTTTTGGCTCAATAGTATGTCAACGTGTTCTGAAATGAGGAGCATATAATTTGTCGAATTTTTGTCTTTGTTGTTTTTATTAATTTTCATAAATAGGAGAGGCGAACAAGTCTTTTAATGCACCCATAATAGATTTTATGGGTGGAAATCATCGTAAGATGCGAAATTTTTAATTGATGGAAATTGATGATAAGAATGTGATGTAAAAACGTTGAGGACATAAATGCAACAACTATAAAAGATTGAGAACTTCCATTGTAATTAAAATGTAGCAGTAAAAGTTGTAGTGCAAATATAAGTAGCAAATATTTATTTTAATTTCACAGAATATGAATAGATGAATAAAAGTCTTATATGGAAGTGTAGATTTATCTTATTTGGGAGGAATAACAAAAAATAAGGCAAAATAAATGCTCTAGGAAATGGTTTAATAACAAAAAATAAGGCAAAATGAATGCTTTAAAAATCACATTTCCCCAAAAAATTGATTCTAATTTCTCTCAGTATCCTTATTAGACAATTTGAGGTTGACACGAGGATAGAAGACGCCTTACAGACCCCCAATCTTTCTTTAAACCCTGCCGAAACCTGGAGAGAAAAGAGAATTTTTCATTGAATCGAGGTGAGGTTCATACATACATACGTAAATTACACAAACCTACATCCGTGTGTAGCTGTATTGGTCGCATTTTTATTCGCTTCACGTGTTTGATAAAAGTCCTTAAAAGAATTCTGTCATGAACTATATGAATCAAACCCAATTACAGTAATTTCAAATGTCATATGTGACAGCATGGGATTATTTAGCTTGTGCTCATTTCAAGCTCCAATATCAAAATTATAACCAAGTCTCACTACATTACCGACCACTATAGCAATCGGATACGTATGTAAACTAGATATGAAGTTCCCTTCGTAGTAGTTAGTACATAGATTTTGTCAGCCTTTTTTACTTTTTCCCTATCGATCTCTTCATGATTGTGTGTGTGTGAATATGTGTCTATGTATGTTTAGCAATTTATAATTCTTTATTTCATTTGTTCCAGGCCATTTCTTTGTGGTGTCTAGAAACACTCAATACATGACATATATGTATAAATATATTTATTATATATGCTGTTGATTTTGAAGTGCTATCTGTAGAGTGGGAATGTTTTCAAGGTTTAGTAAATTAGAAAGAAAAAATGAAAGGACTTTGAAATTGCTTTGTTAAAAGATTGGAGATTTCGTTCAATTAAAAGTATCTTTTACATTACTCTATACCAAAATAGGCTAGTGTTGTAGTAGATACAACAACAAACTAAGCCTTGTTCCCAATAAATTTGGGGTTGGTTACATGAATCAAGTTTTTTAAGTAGCAATGGTTTTGTGCATTTGACTTTCTGATTTGTATTGTTCTATTCTGTAGCCATATTTCTTGAGCTCATAGGAGCTGTTGCACAGAAAAAATATTAGTTTTCCTTCTAAGTCTGAGACTTAATTTTCCCTTTCCACCAAAAATATTTTATGCACGTACTACCCTAATGATAAAGTATGAATTTTAAAATTTAAATAATATATTCTGATTTTTTATTATCTATCAGTAGAGAGTCAGTTACTCCATAACATTTTGTGGTCTTTCCAGTGCTAGAGTGGCTTTTTCCAAAACTGCAAAGTGGCCCTTTTTGTGGAATTTTTTCAGTTTGTTTTACAACTATCTTGCTTTTAGAATAGCATTTGGCGTCACAACATGATGTGACACCATTGGTAAACATAACATGCTAAGACACTAATAGGAAGTTCCCTTTCTGTGGATAGATTTTGTAGTGGAATGTTTACTAAGGGTTAAATATTTTGCATAACTTAGGGTAATTTTAATGGCATAAGGTGTATTGTTTGACAACAATTTGTATTTGGATTGTTTAAATTGTTCACTAGCTTTCCATATTTCTCATTTTTTTCCAATCGAACTGTTAGTCTTATTAAATGTAATATCTTGCCTCCATCAGGCAGTTATATTTGTTGTGATGGCTTCGTCATCCACATTTTCTTCATGGACCTTCAACGGCAGTACGGTTGCCCCCAAGACAACAAAACATTGTAGCAAGTTTGTTTGCAATTGTTTGAACTATTGCTTTAACCAAACAATTTCTTCCATATCCTCGCGTGCATCTCATGACATGATATCACCTAATGGGAAAGGAGTTGACTGGGCAAGGGGAAGGTTATCACTCAAGAGCAGAGCCCAATGCAGATCACTGGAGTTTGGCATTACATCTTCATATTCAGTGGGGAATAAGTTTCAACTCGAAGATGTTATTGAGGCACAACAATTTGACAGGGATACTCTTGGTGCTATATTTGAAGTGGCACTTGAGATGGAGAAGATTGAGAAAAACTCGACTGGAAGCCAAATACTGAAGGGCTATCTAATGGCCACACTTTTTTATGAGCCGTCAACTAGAACTAGGCTTTCATTTGAATCGGCCATGAAACGTTTAGGTGGGGAAGTTTTGACCACAGAAAATGCACGTGAGTTTTCATCCGCAGCAAAAGGAGAGACACTTGAAGGTAGTCATTCATTCCATTAGCTTACTTAATAGTGTATGCAATAATCTTTATATTCTAATTTCGTATTGATCTTCAGATACTATAAGAACAGTAGAGGGGTATTCCGATATAATAGTAATGAGACATTTTGAAAGTGGTGCTGCCAGAAGAGCAGCAGCAACAGCCAGCATTCCCATTATTAATGCCGGAGACGGCCCTGGACAGCATCCAACTCAGGTCTAAACCTCTTTTTGAGGATTATTGTTATTTGCAAATCCTTCAAATAAATTTCATGACTCTTTTTATATTCCTCTGCATATTACTTTTTATGTATGCATATACACTTTAAAAAAGAAGCACCCACCTACGAAGATCTGTAGATTGTATGAGTTGTGGATGACTGGGTGGTACAAGATCAAATCTGAGTTTTCTGGTTACTCTGTGTACAATATCTACAAAATCATAATTCAATGCAGCATATGCAGCAGCTTGATTGAATAGTTTGGTGACTTGGTTCCTATAGTTGCAGTTCATTGAAAGGGTGCGAGATATCATTGTAAACTCAGATTTAGGTGGAGACTTAAATTTTGACCAATTAAAACTCTGTTTAAGGGATTTTTTTATTTTTTTCAATTTTCCTCTCTTTCACATGCCATTTGTAGCTAGATTGCCAAGTTTGTATATGACTGTGTTGAGTGTAACTTTTATTTGTATTTTTTCTGCGTTTAATCTTTGAGTAACTTTTGTCTTTTTACAAGGCATGAAGCATGTTAGCCTGATTTTTACTCATTGATTTAGAATCTATACTTTTAATATCATATATTTACTTCTTTGTTGACCTTTGTCAAGGTGACCTCTATCAAGCATTAGATCTTAAGATGAAATGTGGATTTGAGGAGTCATTTTCTTATATAGCACCTCGTTTCTTTTGGGTGAGGGGAGAGATCGGTTTTATTGCTGCCAACTACTTCTCTATTCGAACTCTTCATGATTCAAACGTGACGCTAAAGGCCCTTAAACTGGAAATTCACTTTATTTGAGAGGCTAGATAACAGGAAGTGATTAGAAAAATTGGGATGCCATAGGGTTTTCTTTATTTTGCACCTTTAGGTTGGGGATTGAAACTATTAGCCTAATTGTAAGAGACCCAAAAATGAAATTTAGCACAACCACAAAGAAGTACCTATTAAAACAAAAAGGCCATATAAGGAAAGAAATGAGCCATAGATGGGGGCTAAATAATACTACCTTCTTAAAAAAGGTTGCACTAGCTGCCTAATGATGTACCTACAAATTGGCTGCAGTATACGTAAGTTATTTTTCCATGTGCTGTGTAAGTTTGAGTGCATAGTGAACTATTCATTTTATTCTATTTCATTTCACCTTTGTTTGTACATTGTAAAAGGCTTTGTTGGATGTGTTCACTATTAAAAGAGAGAGAGGAAAACTTGATGGCATCAAAGTTGGACTTGTTGGAGATCTTGCTTATGGAAGGACAGTCCGGTCACTTGCCTATCTGCTTTCCAAGTATGAGGATGTTAAAATCTACTTTGTGTCTCCGGATGTGGTAAAAATGAAGGTATGCAAGAGAGTGAACTTGTTCTGCAGTTCAGAAGCACGTTAATAAATCAATTTTAATAAACTCGCTCTGTTTAACTGACAAAGCATTGGATGCAAGTTGCATATTCTCTTTCTTTTTGGTTCATTGAACTCAGGAAATATTTTAGGCATGTGAAAGAGTAGCATTTGCTTATTTTTCAACTCTTAATTTCAGGACGACATAAAAGATTATCTGACATCTAAGGGAGTTGAATGGGAAGAAAGTGCTGATCTAATGGAAGTGGCTTCTAAATGCGACGTGATTTATCAAACCCGTATTCAGCGAGAACGATTTGGAGAGAGAATCGATCTTTATGAAGAAGCACGAGGCAAGTATATTGTGGATTGTGATGTCCTGAGAGTTATGCAGAAACATGCTGTGGTGATGCATCCTCTACCAAGGCTTGATGAGGTTAGTTTGTGAGTTGTGTTCTGACATTTTCTTGGCATTCTTTTCTTTTCAATTACTTCTTCATGTTCTGATTGTTTTGTGCTTTCACGTTTTTAGATAACAGCTGATGTGGACGCGGATCCAAGGGCTGCCTATTTTAGGCAAGCCAAAAATGGTCTCTATATTCGAATGGCTCTTTTAAAGCTTTTACTTATAGGTTGGTGAGAGGTGCTTTTTGTCTGTTAACAAAGCATATGCTGCCCTAAATTTGGGAACCCTTTCCTCCTAAAGGAGGTGAGTAGTGGATATTCGAGATAACTGTAGTAAGATGCAAGAATGGTTTTGGTTAAAGGTTGAACGTGGAATAAATGATGTTTGTTCTTGGCTTCAATAATTTTGAAACGCAATGTTTTATACAAATCTTTTTCTCCAGACGTCTTCTTCACTATGTGTCATGTCGAATGAGTAGTATTTACATTTCGAATGCATTTGTAGCATTGGAAAAGTTCTTTTGGCATTCTATTTTATCCTTTGTTGCGAGAAGTTTGATGGTGGGGCGGAAATAACCCTAGCTTCGATTCGTCCAACCTTCCACTTGCATTTCGTATTCAATTGTGTTTGTTGATTGGGCATGAGCATGGTTCAAATTTCATATCTATTACAAGTTCCAAAAAAAAAGAATCTTAGAAGTTAGAGCTATATGATCTCTACACCCCTTGAATTTTGTTAGAAGTAGAGTAGTAGAGTGTAGACTAAAAAGTATGTTACTCTACAATATAAAACGGCTGAATTGATTGGTAATGGTAGGAAAATCTCTTAAAAGGAGGTAAAAACTGGATACAAACATGCTGAATATTTTTCTGGCTTTGCACCAAGAATTTATAGAAAAGATCCTCCAACTATTTTGATAAAATCCTTCTTCTTGCTTCTATTCAAATATTATTTTCTTAAATATTTGTTTTTTTCTTTCATTGTCAATCAAGAATTTTATTTTCCTCTTCATAGTGGACTTCTTTTATTTAACAAATTTGGATCAAACCCAACATCAATACTATTTTAAATTGTAAATATTAAAGATGAAATTTCTCCCAATACCACTAGGGTTGGAGTTGGACGCGGTTCGGTTTGGGTTGGTTTCGACCCCAACTCGAAACCAAAACCAAATTAATTGGTTTGGAAATATTTCAATCCAAATCAATCCACTCTAGCTCTTAAACCAATCCAACCCAAACCAAATTCGGTTTGGTTTGGTTTAGTTAGTCGTTTTAGACTTTTAAATAATATTGCATCATAAAAAAATGGAAAGTCATGTAAAAAATGATATATGTCATTCAATTTAACTACTCACA
>CAIGRF010122874.1:0-20694 GCA_903798235.1 Fraxinus ornus | reverse complement strand
ATGGAAATCACTATCGTCTCGAATGCTAACTTTCACTTTGATCTTCATTTCGAGTCCGATTTATGATGTGTTCATTTTGGCAATTTTTGATCGTGTTTAACATTGAACTATCATCACTCAAAATCAAATGTTAGTAAATAAAACGACTTGTTTGTTATAATCAAAACATTAAGGTTATAATCAACCATATGTCAACAAATGACATGGTGTCATATAATCTTATTACTCATACTCATGGCATGCATGATTTTTTTGCTTATTGAGCATTAGCTGATGTAATGTTTGCATTGTAGGTGAGTATGAAATTTCGTAGAAGACATGGATAGCTGTGAAGCTCTTACTGGATTTCGAAGTTCAATGTACATGGATAACAACTTGTGGGATTATGTTGTGGGCTGTTGTTTTGGTCTTATAATCTGTTGTATTATATTTTGGGGGATATTATATTGTATATGTATAACTTTTGAAATTTTATGGTAGACACTTTTTTTACTTCAATTGACATATGTTGAAATTTAGTTATATAGTATTTTGTCTTGACTATATGAACATCATAGGTAAGGTGGAAATATATAAGGACCTTATTTTGAAGATGCTTATTATATTTTATCATGTAAAAAAACAATGTACAAATCGTATGCCTAGGTCGAGTTGTCAAATTTTTAATTTCGTACAGGTAAGTGTATGATTATCTATATAAATGGGGTGTGACAAGCTCGGTACACCGGTCATAAAGAAAGGGAGCGAGGTCATCATGAACTTTAATTGCAGATTTTGATAGAAAATGTACATTTGTAATTGATATGGGGGCTTAGATGACTAATTGTCTGAATTACTTAGTATAAGGTTTAAGTGTCGAAGCAGTCAAAGTTGGGGAGAATAATCACATGACTACATGTTGATATTTCCGTTAAGACCCAACCAAACTAAAGTGAGAAAAGAAAAGAGTGATTTGATGACAACCTAAAATGTACAGCTTGGGAGAGAAAATAAACATCTATTTGGGGGATGCGAATCTCGTGAGAGTGGGAAAGGAAATATATGGCCACAAAGGTCTGGTTGGAAATAATTTGAAAATTTGTCCATCTTTATAATTTCTTTTCTAATTTAGATAATGATTAAAAGTGACTATGTACACACACTGATCAAATATTAGATAAGCTTAGATTATTTTTGTTAGCATTAATTGGAGGGATATTTGTGAATTGATTATGAAAATTTACACTCATCGACATTTTGACAAGTTGCCTAACGTTGTTGATTTTTATTCCATGATTGTTTAATTGTGCTAGTAGATAATCTTGCTCTGTACGAGCAAAAGCTTAAGTTTGAAAATGTTTGATAAGTGTATTTTTACACGCTTATTTGATACTTAAAATAAGCTTATTATTGATTAAAGGAGTAGATAACTCACCATTGTGTAATTGTATCTTTTGTAAGCAACAAAACCCCAAACCCAATCCATCACAAGCATCCTTCAACAAACGTCCAACCGGGGAAGTTTTGTTAACCCTCCACTATTTTATTTTGTTCTTTTACACTTTGAAGACAACGTGTGATTCAAGTTTGTAGATGATTGTTTACTTTGTGTTGATTGTGTATGACATGTTAGATAGCCTTGCTGGCTAAGAATGTTTTGATGTTTAAGATTGTTATTAATTCATGAGCTATGATCAAATATGCTATTTGTGCTTAATATTTTTTTTTTCAAAAATATGCTTATCCACGTAAGATCTTAAACTATTTTGAGCACAATAGTCATGATCCATTATTATCTGGATGTGGAATTATAGATTGAGTAGAGAATTCTGAATTTGTAGAACTAGGTTGTAAGTTTTGTGAAGAACTTTTTTTTTATCAACCTACATACTCTATCACTTAACCATATTTCAAGATAAGTTTGGGGATAGTCGAGCTAGTAAAGGAATTTGTTTGGAAATGTGTTGATTCCATTCGTGTTGAATATATTTGTGTGGAACGTCTTTCACTAAGAGGTATAAACTAGGTGATGACCATATGTTAGGGATATAAGCCCCGTTATTTTTATGGCAAAAAAAGAGCATTGTACTTGTTAATTCTTGCCTCAATTTGTAGCCTTTTGACTCAAATTATTAAGTTCGTAAGGTATCTTGACACCTGGTACCCTTGATCTTCAAAAATTGGGGAATATCGACCTAAAGCTTACTGCACGGGTCATAATGAAAGCTTAAAGGAGAGAGGTCAATCATGAGATTCAATTGAAGATTTTGATAGAAACTGTGCATTCGTAATTGATATGGGGGCTTAGATAACTAGTTGTTTGAATTACCTAGTATAAGGTTACGTGTCGAAGCACTCAAAGTTGGGGAGAATCATCACATGACTAAATGTTGACATTGTCAGTTAGACCCAACCAACCTAAAGCAAGAAAAGAAAAGAGTGATTTGATGACAATCTTTGGATTTACACCTCGAAAAAGAAAATAGATATCTACTCTGGGGATCAAATCTCACAAGTGGGAAATGAAATATATGACCACAAAGGGTCTGGATGGCACCAATTTGAAAAAAAAAAATCCATCTTTAGATTTTTTCTAATTTAGATGATGATTGAAAGTAACTATACACACATACTGATCAAACATTAGATAAGCATAAATTATTTTTGTCGGTATTATTTGGAGGCATATTTGTGCATTGATTATACAATTTTACACTCATGGATATTGTGACAAGTTTCCTAACATTTTTTTTATTTTTATTACATGATTGCTTGATTGTGGTAGTCAATAATCTTGCTCGGGATGATGGGCAAGAGCTTAAGTTTGGAAGTGTTTGATAAGTATATTTTACACACTTATTTGATACTTAAAATAAGCTCATTATTGATTAAAGGATTGGATTTTGTAGGCAAACCCCCACCCCCCCCAAAAAAAAAAAAATTGAAGGAGAAAAATGCAAAAGGAAAGGAAAAAGGACTAAAAGCGTACTAAAATGTGAAGTCGGAGACAAATTGTACAAGTATTAAAAGTTGGATGACATTGATGAAATTTATTGAGGGCTTAATTGAAAGAAAAGTTAAAATTTGAGGATCAAAATGTACAAGATTAAAGTCGAGGGACCGACATATAATTTGACGAAGGACTGAAGTAGGGAAAAAAGAAGACAATACGTCACAGCCACACATTGTGCTCATTTTGATTGCCCCATTCTTCATTCACCCATATTTTACTTACATTTTGAAGAGAAAAAGGCAAAAGAACTAGGGCACAAAAGGAGGAGGAAGAAGAAGAAGAGAAAAAACAAAGAAAGGTGAAGAGATTTTAGGATAAAATCAATACTAAGCTAATACTCAAAGAATCCAACCAAGAGCTTTATTTTATATTTAGTATTGTATTTTACCCGTTATTTTCTCTATGAATTTGCAATTTATTTATCTAAATCTTCTCCTTTTTATCATATACATAAAGTGGCTTGAGTTCTTGATGTTGGGATGATTGATTTAACTTAACCTAGCTCTAATGCTTTTAATACTTTCTCTTTGATAGGGTTGGCCATGGGTCGGTTCGGTTCGGTTCGATTTCAAAATTTTCGAGTATTTAATAAATGGAATCGTCGGGTCCAAATATAATTATGGAACCGTTCTGGTTCGATTCGGTTCCGTATCATAATTAATTTTTTTAACATTTACAACACTACATGAATATAACTAATGACATTTCATTCGTAACTTTTACAAATTAATGTAGCCCAATTCAAAAATATATAAATAACTAGCGTCGAATAACATTAATTCAATGCATACAAATACCAAAAAGTAGATATTAATATTAAAATGTTGGTGATCCATATCAATACTTTATTTACTTCAAGCATTCTTCCTGCATAAAGAAATGAAATATAAATTACCAACTATTTGATTTAATCATCAATTTCTTGAACACAGTTATAAAAATAAAATTTGTATAGTTCTTAAATAGATGCATAAATGGGTACCTAATTTAGAAGTGATGCACCGGCACGGCTGTGGAAAATAGAAATTGCTTAGGGTTTCAGAAGAGAGAAATGGTCTTACAATTTTATCTCATTTGAAGGCTTTAAATTTAATGAGTAAATTCAAATAATCATGTAGTCATATCAATTATTAAGATATAATTATGACGGAAGTTCATATTCTTTACAAAAATTGCAAATGGATCTTAAACTCCATTGTTTCTTATCTTTAAAATGGGCTAACGAGCTTTAAAATGATTTGAGCTTTAAAATTAAAATTATGAAACGATCTAATTTATTTAATTAAGTTGTTAATTTATTTAGAAAAAATAAAATAATTTAATTAATTCAATAAAAATATTATTTAGTTTTGGTTCTTATTCGGTCCTTCGTCTAGACCCGAGACCCGACCCAAATCCATCGGTTCTCGATTCAGGTACCTGTTCGCGTATTTAACTTATGAAGAACGGTTCGGTTCGGTTCGGTTCGGTCCGGTTCGGTTCGGTTCGGGACTTTTGTCCAGCCCTACTCTTTGATGTAAAATACTTATTTTCATGTTGTATTTACTATTGTATTTCATGTTATTCATTTATTTGGCCAATAAATGTTTATGTTAAGTGATTTGTGAATCATTCAAGAGAAGATTGTGCATTTTAAACCAATGAGTAAATACCCCAAGTTCTTGTAGGGAATAGAGATATATCACTAACCTTAGGTGGCCCATTGAGCTATTTTTACAAAGATTTAATACGGTTGTTTAGTTTTAATCAACATAGAGATATAGTAGGTTAAACCAATTAATTAGAGATAATTTCACTCGAGAGGGGTAATTAGGTAATATTGAAAAATTGGGTCTAACATACAAAATTCTCAATTTGTTAATTTGCATGTAAAGAAATTAATTAAGCGATGGTTAATAGAAATCATCCTCTGAAATCTTCGTTCTTAGATTTGTTCCTTTTGTAAAGTCTTTTTTAGTTATTTTCTAATTTTAAAAAATTGAAATAAAAAAAATGTATGTGTTGCTTTGTTGGAGTTAAATTGACTAGAGTAGTGTAATTAAAAGTAAACTTTATTCGAGGGATCGACTCGGACTCATCGCTCACTTTATTCACTTTATCACTTGAACGTGTAACAATGTATAGAGTCAGATTCTGAACAAAAATCCTCAAATGGTATATTCTCCCCTTGATCACTGTAAATAATATTTACCCGTTTGCCAAGTTGGTTTTCAACCTCGTTCTTATAGTGTTTAAACACTTCCAAGGCCTCATATTTGCTTCTTAGCAAGTATACATAACAATGTCTTTTATTGTCATCAATAAAAGTAATGAAATACTTTTTACCACATTTCGTTTGCACAAGTTTTAAATCACAAATATTGTTGTGAATTAATTCTAAAGGTTTCGTACTCCTTGATTTAGTGGTGGCAACGGCTCGAATCGAGCTAGGTCGGTCCCATTACCCATGAGAGGTCATGGTTCGTCAATTACGAATCGAGCCCATGCTCAACTCGTCTCTCAAAGGCCAAGCTCGGTTGGCCATTGACCTTGTAGCTCGCGGGTCAAGCTGAGCTTGGCCCACGAGCTCACGATTTTTTTTAAAAACCCTCATCCTTTTTCTCTAGGTTTGGAACCGTCTATTTATTTTCGAGTATGCGATGTTAAAATTGTACAAGAACAATTTTTTTTTTAAAATCAAGCATTCAAAAATTAAAAATCCATTTCTGCAAATTCCAGGTTTCGTCAATGAAGTATGCTGCCAAACACAACTGGAACGCATGAAAATGGATTCTTTATTTTTGGAGGCTTGATTTTAAAAAATCAAAAATCAAACCTCACCTCATTTGTTTTCTCTTTTTTAAACCTATCTTTTTTAAATTTTCATTCTCTTCCTTGCTCGATTTCATATTATCGGTGCTATCTCCAACTTCTTGAGAATCGTCTATACAACCGTATTATGGTTATATGAAAAATATCTAGATTATGGTTGTATGGATGATTCTCAGGAAGTTGGATATTGTAACGATTCGACCTTGCGTCGCAATCGTTATCATATCATACGTGTTGTCCGCTTTGGGAGACATATGCCCATCTTACCCCTCACCACTTTCTGACGCGTCCCCAATTGGTACTAGGATTCAACTTAAGTCTCCCATATGATGGAGGTCTTGGGTTCGAATCTTGGGGACGCGTCAGAAAGTCATGAGGGGTAAGATGCGCATATGCTCTCCCAAAGTGGACGGTACATATGATATGATAACGACTGCAGTGCAAGGTTGGGTCGTTACAGATATGGCACGGATAATATGAAATCGAGCAAGGAAGAATATAATGATTTAAACAAAAGTGGTTTAAAGAAGAGGAAAAAATGAGGTTTGATTTGAATAATTGAATTGTATGAATATGAAATGTACAAGTAGAATGTATAAATAATAAATTGAATTGAGATTTGAGATTCTTTTTAAAATTTTATTTTGAAAACCTCCTCCTTTTATATGGGCTTGGGATCAACTACTTAATTTTCGAATATGTGGAATCAAGATTATACACGAACAATTGCTGTATGTACAAATTTTTTAAAAATCAAAATATTATAAAACAAAAATGAAGCTTGATTATATGAAACTATGATGAAATTTAATATCATTTAACCGATTACACGCAATTTCCTCATACTTATGTTCTATTAAAAAAATAAGTATCTTGCCAATATTTTACACACATCAATACTTTAAGAATATATTTTTTCAGTCGGCTCCTAACCTGGAACAGAGTTCGCTTACTTTCACCATAGACAGACTCCGAAACTATAGTGCTAACCGAGTGTTTTAATAGATCTTTTGTAATTGCAAAAGCAACAGAGTGTTCTTTAGCCATAAATCAAGTAAATCAAATTGTATTGTATCAACATGTTCTACTACCCTAAGCTTTTGATGATTAAACTATCTAACTAACTTAGCATGCATTCAAGTAGGATTTGCGTTCAATGCCAGATTATGCATAGAAGACATACTGGAAGAAGAACCTCATACATCATTTCTTTCATACCTAATGCCTTGAAATAAATTCACTAGTTCTACATCGTCTTCTTCAAGATTAGTAGAAGGAGCAAGTGCGGAGGGTACTATACTAATATTTGCATCCAATTGTTGTGCATACCATTCGTACATTGAAGTTAAAGTATTTTCTAATTCGAATAAGTGATAGGTTGGTCAAAATTTAAATAGACTGTTATTTTTTGGATAACATATTTAGTGACTCTTAAATTGTACCTGAGGTCCTTTATGCTTGCCAAAGGAATAGACAGGTCTTTCCTTTATTTTCTAAACTTCAGTTCCATAGAAAATCATATTTCATGAAAAGTGGGAACATAATATTTGCGAAAAAGTTCTTAACAAAAAGACGTACAAAAACTCTTGAACTAGTAGGGTAGTATACCCCAAATAAAATAGTTGTGGAATCATAAAAACTTGTTCGACTTCATAAGATAGTTCTCAATCAGAATCAATCAAAAAAATCATTGTCATTTCTTACATGCCCAGAGTTATAAAATTCAGTAATTAAATGTTCATATCCTTCATATGATTTTAATAATAAATAAGTGGAGTTCTATCTATGTCCTGTTGACCTATGGTTGATTATAACCTTAAAGTTTTGATTATAACAAACAAGTTGATCTTGTTTTCTAACAATTGAGTTTGAGTGATTATAGTCTTCAAATTATTCAATGATAAATTGATCGATCATTGTCAAAAGATCATGAAGACTATGAAATTGGACTCACAATAAAGCTCAAGATCGAAGTCATCAAAGCATTCAAGACAAACGTCAAAGAAAGATCAAGAGTTTAAGAGTCAAACGTCAAAGAAAAATCGAGATGAGAGCCTAAAAGTCAAGCTTCAAAGAAACATCAAAGAGCCTACTTTATTATATCAAATGTATAGGTACTAACACCTTGATCTTTCGTAATGAATGATAAAATATCAAAAAATCACTTTGTGCACTAAAAACTAGTTTGATTATCAATTGCATAAAATGTTTTGACCAAAAGAAAAATTGATTTTTAAAATGATGTTTGAATTTAAATCATATTTTTAAAACATCATTTACCTTAAAACTAGTTAAGAACACCTTCCAAAAGTCTACATTTGTCAAAATATTCAAATCGAAACAAATGGGGTCAAAAATAGAAAAAATCAGCCAAAACGGTCAAACGTCTAGTTTGAGCATGCAGACGTCCGGATCCCCAAAACAAATTTGCAAAATCTTCCTCTATAAATTCATGAAAGGTGAACACTTGATTCGTCCATGCAGACGTCCAGTTGATGCAACGGTCGAATTTTTTACCGTAGATTTCATATACATAACGGCTATTTTGGTCATCTGGATCCAAAGGCGAACGTCCGGTTCGTTATCCGGGCTCAGCTCATCCGGGCAAGCTCGGGCTCAAGCCTTTGACCCAAAATAGGGCTCCACAGGAGCCTAGGCTCAGCTCGAGCTTTTCCGAACCGAGCCACGAGCGGCTTGTGATAGCGAGCCATTTTGCCATCCCTAGTTAAAGATTTGCCAAATTTAAAATTTTGAGAAAGACAATTTGTGATGCATGACAATTTGGAAAACAAGTTCTTTCAACACTCTTTAACTACAAAACTTTTACAACTTCTCCACATGAATCTTTTTGGACCATCTAGAACCTCAAGCTTAAATGGTAAACATTATGCATTTGTCATTCTCGATGACTTTTCTAGATTTATTTAAGCCCTATTTTTGAATCTAAAGGATAAAAACTTTGAATGCATTTAAACATATTTGAGAAAAGATTCAAAAATGAAAATGGGTACATTATTACTACAATTTGGAGTGATCATGGTGGAGAATCTTGACAATATTGCTTTAGATGATTTTTTTGCAAAACTTAGGGTATGAATATAATTTATCGGCTCCTAGAACTTCTCAACAAAATGGTATAGTAAAAGAAAGAATCGCACATTGTAAGAAATGATACGGACTATGCTAAATGAAAATAGTTTACCAAAATATTTTTGGGCCAAAACCGTTAATACCGCTTGCTATATTATGAATAGAATCTTGTTTAGTGGAAAGAAAACCAAAACTCTATACAAACTTTCAAAAATAAAGTTCTCAATATCGGTTACTTTAAAGTATTTGGTTGTATGTTTTGTCTTGAACACTAAAGAAAATTTAGGGAAATTTGATTCAAAGTTTGATATTGGAATCATTATTGGATATTCATCACTAGCAAAGCTTATAGAGTCTCTTTTTAAAAAAAAAAACTTTAGTCATTGAAAAATCCATTCATGCAACATTTGATGAGACTAATCCTCTTGATCAAGAGAAATGTTTGTTAATAATGTAGGTTTGGAGATTCCTTTTAAGCAAATGAACAATCAAAATCAAAACAATGAAGATCCTAAAGATGTTGAAAATCAACACGAGGAAGAAGCAAATGTGCAACAAGATGAAGAAGAATCTTCCGAAATACAAAGTGATCAATCTCTACCCAAGGAATCGAGTCAAACAAAATACATTATGGACATGCTAAATAAGTTTGAAATGAAGATTTGAAATCAATGAACACTCAAATGATCTCATCAATCAAATTGGACAAAGGTGATCAAGGTACTTACATGAACATAACAAAATATCGAGGTATGATCGGATCTCTCCTTTACTTAATATACAAGTAGACTAAATATTATGTTTAGTGATTATGTACTAGATTTCAACCTAATACTCAATAATCACACCTTAGTGTCGTAAGATGAATTTTAGATATCTTAGTGGCACAAAGACATTATGTCTATGGTATCTAAAGGCACCCAAAAAGAAGAATATTGTATTATAATTTGTGAATACGGAAAATCAATTGGCCGCATTCTCATTAAACCTCTAACACTTGATAAATTTTTATATATCCAAAGAGGTTTAGGAATTATCGATAAATTTGAAGTATCTGGCTAAATTGAATTCATTATAAATATTGTCATGTGATTGATTCTATGTTCATCATTGGTTGAAATTTATATAAATGTTACCCAAATGATTATAATTTTGTCATTTCATCACTCATATTTTGATTAGTATTTTACTATAAATGTGATGATTATCCCTTGTCTAAATTTGCATATATTTGGCATCTTGTACTTAATTGAGGGAGAATATTATTTCCTATGATTGATTTAAAGTTTTGATCTTATACGTCATACTCTTGCTCTCATATGTGCTACTTTTTCACTAATGCCAAAAGGGGAAAATTGAGTAAGATAGATTTGAAAAGCATTGAAAAGGGGGGAAGATGAGTGAGATGATATGCTTTGAATGATTAAATGATATACGTTGAATTATCTACTATTTGATATGATTTAAATGGATAACAATTGTATTGTAAAAGATAGGGAGAATAAACTTTAAATGTGAGATCTTTATTCTTTATTCAGTGTTGATATTATTTTGCAAATCATCTTATTTTTCATAATCAAAAAGGGTGGAATTGTTGACTTATGGTTCATTATAACCTTAAAAGTTTCGATTATAACAAACAAGTTGATCATGTTTTCTAACAATTGAATTTGAATGATTATAGTCTTCAAATCATTCAATGACAAATTGATCGGTCGTCGTCAAAAGATCAATATGAAGATTATTAAATCGGACTCACAATAAAGATCAAGATCGAAGTCATCAAGTCATCCAAGCATTCAAGACAAGAGTTTAAAATACAAATGTCAAAGAAAGATCAAGATATAGTTTAAGAGCTAAACGTCAAAGAAAGATCAAGACGAGAGCATAAGAGCCAAGCTTCAAATAAACATCAAAGACTAGGTTTGCTTATATCAAATGTAAAGGTTAGTACACCTTGATCTTTAGAAATGAATGATAAAAGCTTAAAAAACTATTTTGATTATTACTAGCATAACATGTTTTGATCAAAAGTAAAATTGATTTTAAAATGATGTTTGAACTTAGATAATATTTTTAAAACATCATTTACCTTGAAAACTAGTAAAAAAACACCTTCCAAAAGACTAAATTTGTCAAATATTCAAATCGGATCAAAAGAGGTCAAAAACGGAAAAATCGGCTGAAAGGGTTGGACGTCCAATCTGAGCATTCGGACTTCCGGATTCCCAAAAAGTACTGCAAAATCTTTCTCTATAAATTCGTGAAAGGCGAACATCCGGTTCGTCTATGCAGACGTCTAGTTGATGCAACGATCGGATTTTGACCATTAGATTTCATATTCATAACGACTATTTCGGTCGTTCGGATCCAAAGGAGGACATCAAGTTAGTTGTCCGGTTCGATAGAATATTTTTGTTTTTTGTACTCTATAAATACCCTCACTCTTCCATTCGTCACAAGACTTTCAAAAGTATCATAGTGAGATATATTTTGAGAGATTTTTTAAGCTTATATTTGCATTCATTTCATTTATTTCTTCATATCAAAAACTTTAATTGATTCAAACTCTTTAATCAGCATCTACATCAAAGCTTTTCATCTCTCTTTTTGTACTTAACTTATTTCTATTACACATAAAAGAGAGATATATTTTGAAGAAGATCTTCGAACTTACATTAAATATATTTCTTCTACTTCTTAATATTGAAAACATTGATTGATTGAATCATACTTGTAAATCATCATATTCGTCAGTTTCATCTCTTTCTTGCTATTTAATTTATTACAATCATTCATTAAAAGAGATATATATTTTCAGAAGATTCTCGAACTTACATTACATTTATTTCTTCTTCATCTTCTCATTGAAAAACATTGATTGATTGAATCAAATTTTTAATTATCATACACATCAAAAATTTTCATCTAACACTTGAGCTTTCACTTATTGTTATTCATTTAAGTGTTAGCCGCTCTTAATACTTAATTCTTTTATATCATTATTAACAGGGAGTTTTCATTGTAAAATAATTTACTCTAAACTTACGGGTTGTATTGAGATCCCGTGAATGCTTAATAGTATAAAGACTGGTGCTCCTTGTTATAAATCGTTGTGTGGGTCATATTGAAGTCCCGTAAAGTTCAATATTGTATAAGGATCGATGCTCCTCTTTTGTTAGTCACCAAAAACGTTACAAAAGGGTTGGTGTAGCGACCGAAAAAAAAATGTTATGTCATTTTCAAATAAAATTTTCTTGTATAACTCGAAAATAATTTAAATTATATTATGACGTCGCTACGACCATTCCTAAGAGTTAAATTCAAAGTTTTGGTCACGATAGTAAAGTTGCGTGCGCTTGTCTTAAAAATTTTGTAAGCCGTCGAAATCTCTTTTAAATGACATTTTTTTTTCATTCAGTTACATTATTTTGACGACACACTTTATATTAATTGTTACCACTATTGAGTCCTTAATTTTTTTTAAAAAAAAATTGATGCACTTGTTATATTGTACCAAATAATCCCTTTTATTTTTTCACCATCCACTAGGTTCATAAACTACCCCACTTAGCATATTAACTTTCATTTTTTTAACTACCAATATATATTTATATTTGAAAGGGAGTTATGGACGTCCACATTTATACACATTTCAGCTTACAATTTTACACATTTCAACTTACTGTTTAACCTCCATTTTTGTCAACTGCCATTGGAAGTGAGAGTTAAATGCACGTTCACCCATTTGAATAATAAACCACCCACTAAACATTATCCTATGTTAAATGCATTGGCCACCATCAATTCAATTGAATTTTGAAATTATAACAGTCCATTTTAGTTTTAAACGTCATAAGTTTATTTTGAAACTTCAAATTTCAACTCCTTTAACCATGTTTTCTCTCCCAAATAATTATACCTATATATAATTTATTTTGACGTTTTACCATAAATTAAAAGAAACCTTTGAATCTGAAAATTATCGAAATGAGAAGCTTTGAGTGCACTGCATTTTATTTTGGACACAAAAGGTTATTCAAACTCCAAGCATTTAAGGTAGGGTGAATTTCGGCACTTTTGTAAGTGATGTAAGAAGTATTCATTTTCAATTTGCATTAAATGTGTTATTGTGTTACTTATGATGGAAGCACCGTTTGGTGGTTCTAATAAGATATGAATCACCATTTGGTGTCATGAAGGGATCACCGTTTGGCAGTTTAAATAAAATATGAAGAGATGATTTATGATAGGCTATTAAAAACCTAAGAGTGAGCGGACTGACTAATCACCGGTTCGCCTTGCAAAATTGACGGTGACTCAAATAACTAAAGTTTGCATTTCTGAAAATATATATTTTTACCAATTACTTAAGTGTCTTCCTACTGAGTATTAGTTATGATACTCACCCCTATTAAAATTTCACAGGTTAAATCGAGGCATGGCAGTGGTTTGGCATAGTGGCAAGTGCTCGGCAATTTGAAATGCTTTTAATTTTCTAGTAAAAATTTCCAGTTGTGTAAACCTTTTATGAATGCTTATTTGACACTCTTAACAATGTTTTTAATGTTTATCTCGTCCAGTTTTATGTACTTGGCATGTCAACTATAATTTACAAATGTTGAATTGACAATGCATGAAGTTTATTTACTGCTGAATTGAATTTCAGATTCTGCCCTTCAATTTGAAAATGGTATAACTTGGGCTACAATGTATGTTTGGAGCGAAATCAGTGGGGGTATGAAAGGCCTATGATCTCCTAATAGTGTTCTTTGGAATTTCCTTAAAAATTGTATCTAGAGAAAAAGTTATGTCCGTTTTCCTTAAAATATTGTACGACTATGTCTGTTTCAAATTTTCTGTCCAGCATAGTCGTGCAGTATTTCGTGCTTCAAACGTTATCTTCATGATCCTAGGTTTTTATATGTTGTACATATATGAATGTTATAGTCTTTGTCAAAATTTCACAAATTTTCCTCATCGTTTGCTAGGCCAAGCATATCTTCCTTTCCGTTGCTGCGCAATCGGTATTTTGCTGAGTTTCCTCCAAATGTTTTCCAAATAAATTTCACCAAATTGTCCAAGTCTATATGAACAAAAAAAAAAAAAAAAAAAAAAAATTCCATTACATCTTATATGTTTTAGATTCCAAAACGTTTATCATTTAAAATTTATTTTGGTTAACATTTAAGGACTCAAACAAAGAAGATGATTTTTTCTTTTAACGCTTCGAGTTCCGAGAATTTTGGGATGTTACAGTTGGATTGCACCATAAATCCATCAATATAGTGAAAAGAAATTGGTCATCCTAGAGAGCTTGGTAACAGATAACGTAGACCATTACTTTAGATCGAACCTCCACAATTATATCGTTTACATCACTTCTCCCTTTTATTTACCGCTTTCATATTTGCGCTTATTATTTGAATTAATTTATTTAGTCTTTACTTGATTGAATTTAGATTAGTTCTTTGTAAAGTATTAAAACCAATTCACCCCACTCTTGGTTAGTTATTCTTGGGCTTTCAATGCCCTACGTCAGTAATAAACGTTTTTGGATCTTGGCCATTTTGTGCACAAAGTTCCTAAAATACTTGTTTCCTACTTGATGATATAGTGTAGTATATTAGTGCATACCTAATTCTATCAATTTGAGTCTTAATATGTTTTAAACCATCTTCCACAATTAAATTAAAAATGTGACACATACAACGAACATGAAACAAAATACCACCAAAATCACGATGAAGTACTCTATAAAGTTCATCTATAACAGGCAAATTTAACAGGCAAATTAACACTAATCAATGTCAAATGTAAATGAACGAATTTTACATTCTCGACGATATTCTTTAATAGTTAAAAATATTGTTAGCATTATGAGGAAATTCAATTATCTTAAAAATAACATTTTTTATGCATCATCCAATGTGGGTATGTGCAGTGTGTAATTGCTACTAGATAATCTTTTTTTTATTTATACCTTCCCATAAACTTGAAGCAATTGATATAACATTATAATATTTATGTACATCACTAATCAATTAGTTATTGGTTCTAACGAAATACTCTATGGTATCATTACGAAGAGTGTTTCTACTAACCCCTACATACCTTGGTTGAAGATATTCTTTTATGAATGTTGTGAAATAGTCGTTCACTATGCTTAGCGACAACTCAGCACCAGTGACAAACTTCATCATTCATTACAATTTCTTTCTTCCGAATACTTAGTGTTGAAGAATCGCTACAAAAAGAATGAGTACCAAAGGCTAGTTGTATTTAAGATTCACCAACAAGCCCATGTTTGGCCGTACATTTGACGTAGTGACGGTTGAGGTGGGTAATACCAATATCCTTTTGCCATACCAATTGTGTTTGATAGTATTTACACACTACCTTAAACTCTTGGACTCCATCGACGGTATGACCCTTAAAATCAATTTAAAGTGTTCCCAACACTTTGCAAATTTTTTTCCCTTTCACTTCCCTCTTGCATTGGGAATTTGTAGTCCCACTTCGCTAGTATCTTCATAGATGTTATCCAAATCATTTTGATTACTATTGCTATAATTATCGTCAATGCCCATTCCCGAAAAATCATCGGGGATAGGGATGTCATTGAGACCAACAAATTCATTGGTAAATTAAGATTGTGATTTCATATGTGAGTGACCACCGAACAAGCCCTCAGAAAAATCACAAGGATCCATGTGTATATGAAAAATGATTTGTAATTGTGAGCTATTTAGAGAGAAAAATAAATAAATAAATAAAATTTAATGACAACGATCATTTAAAAAGTTTGTGACCATTCAAAAACAATCACAAGCTTCTATTAATGTGATTGCTTGGTCACTTAGGCTCGGTGAGCCACGAGTCAACTCGTCTAAAATGGCGAGTCGAGCTTGCTTTGCTTGTGCTTGGGCTCGTCTCAAAACGAGCCCGAGCCATCCCTGATCAATCATTGACGAGCCTAGCCGAGAGCTACTCAGCTTGATAGCCACCTCTGAACCGAATGAAATGGCGTTTTGGCTAACCTAGAATCTACACATATTTTGCATTTATCATTAGTGTTGAAATGCATAGAAGGTAATAAACTTAAATTCATTAACTTATTTATAGAATTAAAATTTTCATATCCAGATCTATGATGTCATGAATTAGATGACTCAATAATATAAGCAAAAGAAGAGACTTTATTATTCTTAAAATTGTTTGGTTCAAAAGTGAGGACATTCATCTTGAAAAGTCCACACAAATAGCCATTGCCTTCATACACATTATTTTTTCGTAAGTATAAACTTATACGATATGAAGACTAATATGAAATTACTCTTGCTAAGTAAAGAACCAGACACCAAGTTCTTGTAAATGTTAAGCACATGAGGTGCATTGTTGAGGATAAGTTCTTTGCCATATGTCATCTTCAACACCATTTTACCTTATCCTTCAACCTTTAAACTTGAAGAATTTTCCATGAATATTTTTTCTCCATGTACCTAAGTATAGGAGGAGAAAATTATCTCATCAGTACAGATGTGCACGAGTGCACGAGTAGCTCCAATGTCCACCCACCATTTCCTGGGATTACAATATTGCTGCATTCAGAAACAACAGTCTACAAGTTTATATTAGATGCTCCATCTAATCCATTTTAGTGACATTTGCTTAAGCTTATTTCTTAGGCTTGTGACATTCGTTTGAGTGATGTCCTGCTTTTTTCCATAATAGTAGCAGTTGCCCTTGAAATTCTTTGATTCTTGTTATTACCCTGCTTAGAGGAGTCTCTAAAATGCTTCCTTTTCTTGTTCATTGAATTAGTTTCCACCACATTAGCCTTTGCTTGTAAAAGTTGGCCTCAATTCTTTTGTCAGACTTTTTGGTGTCTTCTCGAATCCTCAACCGGACAATAAGTTCTTCAAAAATCATCCCTTGTGCTTGTATTTGAGATAATTCTTAAAAATTTTCCACATAAGAGGTAGCTTTTTAATAATTGCAGACACTTGAAATGTTTTGCTAAGAGATATATTTTCAACATGAATATTATGAAATAAAAAACCTACAATTCTTGTACCTGACTAATCATCGCTTTTGAATATACCATCTTGAAGTCTAAAAACTTGCTTAAAATGAACTTCATTGTACAAGCATCTTCAATCTTGTACTTTTTCTCCAAGAACTCCCATGTTTTTTTCAGCAAATTTCATGACACTATAAATTAAAAATGCAATTCTTACATTAAAAATCAAAATGTTTCCATGCATCCAAAGCAGTCAATGCCCTATTATTCTTCCCTTCTTGAAAAGCAGGAGCATCTTCAATAAAAAAAAAAAAATTAGACAAATTCAAAGTTGTGAGATAGAATGACATTTTTTGTTGCCATCATTTGAAATCAACAACACTCAGTTTTTTTGATTTTTCTCTATGTAGAATGGAGTTTGGATGAATGAAAGTTGGGAGAACAAAAACTGAAAGAACAACCATTGGAGCAACAGTAACAAGAGGAACATTGATTGTACCATTAACGATAGTTATTTTTGTTACAAAAATAGAAGATAAACTAAATTCCCAAAAAAAAAAAAAAACTAAGGAGCCGAAAAATTATATTGAAAACGGATTTTAGTTTAACCGAGAGAAGTAGAAAATATAATATATAAAAAGAATATAAATAAATAGAAAATTCATCTTAAGATTGTTAGTAGAATTTTGGGATGAGATTCTTTATCTGTATATAAATTGACAAGAAAATCTTATCCGGAGTATTTGCCCAGCACAGGTGTCGATGGTGGAATAACAACCGTCTTTTAAGATACATCTCTTATTGTGATGGTATCCATTTGAGTATAAGAAACAGTGAATTGGAAAGTGTTTGTACTATTTTCTTTTGTGCAGAGATTTAATGCAAAGAGATACATAAATTCAAAGCAGAATGGGTTAATTTCACAAATGGTCACTGAAGTTCAAAACTTGCAGAAATGGTCACTCAACTTTCAGGCGGTTTCATAAATGGTCACTAAAGTTAGTTTTAGGATTGTTTTGTTTTAATTCAAACCTAAAGAACCAGAACACGTGGACATAGAATTGGAGGGCCTCAATTGCAAAATTCAATTTTTTTTTTGTCCAGAACAGGTTCTTCTTTCTTCTTCTCTTCAGGTTCTTCTTCCAAAGTCTATGTTCTTGAATTTTTTCTTCAACGAAATTCTTGCTGAAACCATGGATTAGTTAAAGAAAGAGTTGCTACTTCAATTTATAGGTCTATTGGGAAATATATGCAGGTCTACCATTCCATGGACGTGATGCACCGGGACCTTAAGCCGGAGAATTTCTTGTTGTCGGACGAGTAAAAAGGCTCTGCTCAAAGCAACGATTTTGGATATTCGGTTTCAATTGAAGAAGGTGCGTCGATGATGGTGTTTTCTATTTGTGACGATGAAAATGGTGGTGGTTTCTAACTTTGCTCTTCAACGATTGGGCGAGGTTCAAGCTTCTGCACATAAATGGAGGTTGAATACATGAATGTGAAGAACGGGAAAGAGGACTGACTAATTATGTGAAGAATATGAGCAGTGACCGGAGGTGGACCGGTGGTTAGTTTTGTGGTCGGGTTGGGGTGGGGTATTAAAGAAGATAAAGGATTTGGGGATTGGGCATTTTTTTTTTTTTTTCTAACAAGGCCCAAACAATGCATTTTCTTCAGTGATTTTGATAGTCAAATCCTTGTTGAAGTGGAAATTCTTTCCCATTCAGAGGACTTTGAATCAGTTCATCTTGATTTTCTAGAACAATTTGCTTTCAATTCCGGTCGATTTAAGGGAAATTGATGAGAACCCATATGTGCATCTTGTTCTCCATGAAGAGTAGAAGGTAGTAGTGGTGGTGCGCAACCGTAATTGTTGACGTCGACGCCAAAAATGGGGAAGAATGTCCGTTGTTCACTGCCGTCAAAATGGTTTGGTTTGAATTCTGATTTAAATTGTTTCGTGACGGTATGAGACCATGTAAGTGTTCGTCTTGGGGAGTATTACCTACCTGTGATGGAGTTTTGGCATGGGTGATGATGGGTTGGCCGAAATTGGAGGTAGAACCGTGCGCATGGACTGCTTTTTGAACCTGAGATTCAATTGATTTTTGGCCGGTTGGGGCTGGATGTTGGTATATGATTGTTGACCGGAATGTTGAGGTATTGATGATGCAAAAATTAAGTAGTTTAATCGACGACATGGAGGTTGAATTTAGCCTTGAGGCTGTCGATTCCACACTGTGATAACGGAGAAGATGAACTTGTTCTAGACAAAAAAAATTGAATTTTGCAATTGAGGCCCTCCAATTCTATGTACATGTGTTCTGGTTCTTTAGGTTTGAATTAAAACAAAACAGTCCTAAAACTAACTTCAGTGACCATTTATGAAACCGCCTGAAAGTTGAGTGACCATTTCTGCAAGTTTCTAACTTCAGTGACCATTTTGTGATTTTTCATGTAACTTCAGTGAGAGATATGGAAGATGATGATATGAATTTTGTAGAACATAGGGGTCTTATTTATAATAAGTCAAAAGTTGTGTCTGAAAAGAAACGACTCATAAGTTATGCCTTGGCTGAACTGTCACGTCTTTTTTCCTAGAAAAGTTGGTAGAGCGCCATTTATTGAGATCATTCACCCTTGGTGCCAAGAAGACGCTTGAGCGTTCAGCAAATGCCCCATCTTGCGCTTGAACGGTGACAATTTTTCTAATAATGCATGTCACAATCTTGGAATTTTGAAAAATTAATCAATCATTTAATTTTAAATAATTAATTAATAAATAAATAAATTATTTATTTTATTTTACCAAAAAGAATATATAGGCTAAGCATACCCAAGGCCATCTAACTACGATCTGAGCTCATGACCCAAGACCGTGCCAAGCAGCAAGTCAAACAAACTACAAAGTCGCTCGTACATTTGGGATTTGGACTGAATCCAATAGGATCTAGGTCCTTCCCCTTTAAAGACTAGTGGTACTCCTGGGTATCCAAACAAAATCTCAAGGTAAGGATTAATAAATAAGCCATAGTTTTCTCCTTTTTTCTATGAGGGACAAAGTTGTTCATTTCTTGTCCATTTATATTCCAAGTAATTCATTTAAACAACCTTACTTTGGGCATTGATTTCTAATTCATCTGGAACTAGTCCTAAACATCCAAATATACCAAACTCATCTATTCACGGAGTAGAACGTGTACGACTATTGTCGCGTAAAAAATTGAATAGTGGGACCCATATAAATATTTGGTTAAAGATTGATAAAATTCATTATTTGCTAACTTATTTCCAACAATAAAAATAATTGCACTTGGTCTAGTTTACGACTATTCAAATAGGAACAAAAATCAAAAGAAAATATGTCTATCATTTGTACATAATAATTCTACTTCCAGGGTTCAAACCTAATCTCTTTGCACCTAGGAAGTGGGAAAATTTGTGTTACTTGTGGAATATATCACGTCATTGATGAACCTATTAAATTCAAGTGTATTTTCGTTTTTGAATGAAGACCGAGTATATAAACGAGTGTAAAGGTATGATACAAAACACATTATTCACTTTATACAATACACACATATTTCTATTATGTGAATGATATATATGAGCTTCGAAGGGCCTCTATTGGGTTAACCCCACACTACAACAAAAATGACCTTTTACAACACATAAAAGGCAACATTCAATGATTAAGTGTTGCTAAAGGTGTCTATCACAACATTCTAATAAGTGAATATTACAATTGGTTAACATAATTGAGATTTGGCAACATTTT
>CAIGRF010122822.1:40505-71993 GCA_903798235.1 Fraxinus ornus | reverse complement strand
GATTTTTTACGAAAAATCAAAAACTCTCAATTCGATGGGCCATTTTGAATGATCTCCCCATGCCGAAGATATATTCTTCTTATACACTTTCACGATTTACCGCCATCACTTTAGATTTAAGATCAAATATTGAAATATTATTCTGATTTTCAGACCATCATGTGAAGCTTATGATGCATGTTGAACGAGGAAAAAACTTGTGTAACTCATCAGTCATCATTGTCAATATCTTCTTATTCATTTTGCAGGAAGGAGATGTGATTGCATATCGAACTCTAGAGTTATCATCATCCTCGATCCCTGAGCATTCACCCTATCGAGTATAACATGATTCTAATAAGATTTTGAGCAAAAAATTAGCTTACCAGAGGACAACAGTAATTGCTTTTTGACAATTTTCCTCTCGATTTGGGTTCGAAAAGTATCATGGTGTAATGCTCGATCCGGTCAAACTGTGCTGATACTGGTCTCTGAATACCCAGTTGTTTCCGAGAAGTTAGATGATGATGAATCTACACAGCCAGATGACTCCCTTTACAAAGAAGAATCAAATTGAAATCCTTTTCGAGTTTTATTCTTCTCAAGGCTTCTTCCGTTGAGAGCAAAAGCTTGCATCTTGGATTTTTATTTTTTCCCTACTGTAGTTTATCTTGAGCAGATTGATTTCTATTCACTAGTTGATGTCTGTATAGTAAAAAGGTGGCAGTTCAGGACCAATAAATTTAGCCCCTAGCTGGGAAAAATGAAAGTCCCATGGGCAATGAAAATACTCCAGTAACTGTAAGGTCGAGCACTAATGATAAACAAACAGTTGTCTCCAGCCAAGGTATTTATATTTATCCACTAAAACCTTGAAATTCATAAGTGATCTTATAAATCTTCTTAAAAGCAAGAATAATTTACTGCCTGTCGTCTTGACATTGTTCCATTCTAAGAGAACGAAGAAGCTAACGATGGCAAACCAACACAATCTCCTGCAACTTGTTCTTTTACCTAATGCCTAAAATTTGACAATCTATTCAGACAACTTGATAATGGTTTATATTTGTAGAGAGCAGTGGTGTAAGAACTTGGGGACCTTTTCTTGACTGAAACTTTTAACTGCAGAGAAACAATTATCAGAGGAAAATAGCTGGGGCAAGAGCGCCAAGGTACAACTTCCGCAGCTATATGACTGGGACAAAAATACCAATAAGGTACAACTACAGCATGAAAATAGCTGGGGCAAAATACCAAGACAGTACAACCTCAGCATGAAAACAGTCGGGGCAAGAATGCCAAGAATGTACAACCCCCACGGAAAAATAGTTGGGGCAAGCAGAATGCAGGCCGAAAGCGATGGTCATTTAAAAGTTCGAGAGGAGGTGCACATGGTTCGACTATGTCTAGATGGAAGAATGGAAACTAGTTCAAGGTTTTCATTGTGTACAAATTTTATATTCTACCTAGTGTTTTTTTTTTAAACCTGCAGTAGATACGACAATATGCTCACAATGTTGTACTCAGGATCTTCATCTAATCTTACCTCACGTGCCACATTTTTAGACATCTCAGTTTTATTTACTGTTAGTTTAACCTTGTATGAAAGAGGTGATTAAACTTGTATACAATTGAGCATGGATGTCCAAAACTTTTCTATGCAGTTTGCTATGCTTTGAAATTTGATGGATTTGAATGTTAATAATACACAAATTGCACAAGAAACCCATGACCTACCATTAATCTTATGTTTTAGAGCAACAAAAATCAGAAATGCAATGCTCAAGTGACACAGGTTTATAGTGATTCACCTTCAGCTACAGCCACTTAATCATTCTTATGTTTTTAACTATGATGGAAAATTAGGATGATAAGTTTTTCTTCACTATATAATGGAATGGAAGTCTAATATTTCTTTTTCTCAAAACGGCAAAATATGTTCGCATGTAACAAACTAGTAAATCTAGGAGTCTTCTAATGCTCTATGTATTTATGATAAAAAGAACAGCTTAGGTGCTGAATGTAGAAAGGCACAATATTGAAGGGGAATTCTACACTTATTTGAGGGGATTCTATACTCATGATTCCTACCTTTAGTATTCAGAAACTTATTCACTGTACATGCTTGTCTTGGATTAAAAATCAAGTTTGCTCGCATCTCACAAGCAGAACCCGGAGTCATGCTGCTATGGGATGCCAATTCACTTCATTAGTGTTTCAGACACAAATCAGATTTACTTAATCCACTGTTCAAGTCCGTCCTTAATGAGGAAAGATGCTCAAGGAGCTGCGCTGGTTCCTCATCTTCCTTGACTATCTGAAATTCCAAAAACACAAGTAAATACGAGTTTTTCCACTGCAAATTTGAAATTGAGACGATCATATAAAAGAGATTGTGACAACAAGAATCACAACCCCTTAAATGCTCAACTATAAAAGATTAAACAGGTTATAACACCAGTCATGATACAACAAGCAAAATGTTAACTAAATCTAGATGGTCCGATAAATGCAAGGTAAGAAGAAATTGAGCCCCATCTTGGATAATGAAAATACTAATATATTGATTACTAGATACAAGTACACATATGTATATACACCTCTGTAGTACAGACACTTCAACTAGGGTGGTGTGTCTGTGTTCGACATGTATCGAACACATGTCAATACTGACACTCCTCAAACACTCTATCATAAACTTTTTTTTCATTTTTTATTAAAAATATTATATATTTTAACTCACAATTATTAGTAAATAACAAATAGATACTCATATTTAAAAGATTTCAATAAGAAAAATTAATAACAAGTATAAAACTAAATCTATACTATATAAATGAAGAATTTTAAAAAATTTAATCAACGATCAGCGACGTATTGTGTCAGTAATCTTTTGAAAAATCGGATGTGAGCGTATCCCATATGTATCGTGATGGACGCCCGTGTCCGTGCATCATATATATACACGCAATGTAGCCATTTATTAAGCTTGTGATTCCATCTTAAAATATAAATTTTATTAAAGGAGTAACTCAAGCGTTTATATATTAGTTATAGTTTCGATATTTAATTGGCGAGGGATTTACCCTTAACATACTCTCACAAGATAATGGCTCGTTTGAGAACCCAAATCTTGAAATCAGTGTGCTCATTTAAGTTATAATAGCATTGAATTGCTCATTTGAGCTTAGTAGATTTTAATACTATATTAAACCCCTGTTTGGTACACATTAAAATTTTCATTTTCATTCTTCTACTTATTTTTAACCACACATTCTTCAATAAAATAATATTTTTTATCATATCAATACCTTTTACTTCTTTTTCAACCACACATTTTACATCAATCTACTATTCTAGAGTACATTCTTCCAAAATAATGTGGCTCAAACACACTCTAAGACTTAAAATTCTAACTTAATAACCTTGAGGGGTTGCTCAATTGGTCAGACCTTGGGTTTGCTCCCCAATGGTCACTAGTTTGAGTCCCCTCAGGACCACTTAGGTGAGTATCCGGCCGTATACTTCAGGCCCCATAGAATTAGTCGAGGTGCGCGTAAGCTGGGCCGGACATCCAAGGTTATAAAAAANAAAAAAAGAAATCTTAAAATACCAACCTTATTAAGAGGGGTAGCTTAAGCTTTATTTGTCAGTTATAGTTTCGATATTTAATTGATATAGGATTTACCCTTAACATCATTAAGGTATGTTTGGCACATAATACAGCAAGACTAGATTATGCAGTAGACAAGATTTGTTCTTTTTCTTTCTTACTAATTTCCAGTACTACTCAATCCACTTACCAAACATGTCATAAAGTGATTGTTAAACAATTTTAGTTGCTGCTGCTTCAAGCTTATAATCTAAAGTTCTTATTTTCACCTAATGCCTTGCATATTTCCATCCCCTCGTGTTAGTCGTACTCAGTATGCACTACTTTCTAAAAATAATGCAATTACAAACCCAATAGTACAAGTCTCACAAATAAAGTTGATATCTAACCTCAAATACGACCGCAAAAAAATTCATCTGTATAAAGTATCAACTATAGAGGTCGCATACATACCTTAATTTGAGCATTTGTGCTGAAACCCTTCGCAGCAAGAAAACTTCGACCAACATTCTCCAAATGGGCAGTACTATTTTTGCATTTGTTGTCATTATCAATCAACTGATCATGTCCTCCATTCCATGATACTTCACGTCCCATCCATATGTATAAAATATGGGCATTATTTCCCTCAAAACTCACTGAGGGCACAAGAATGATGTAAATGGATCTAGAATCTAGGATGACACAAGGTGTGTCCATTTTATTCATCGAAGGCCACTGGTAGAATAATGAGTCAGTTGGTTGTGCTATTCTATTGGTCATATCATTCGACATCAGATCAAATGTGTTGTACTCTTTATCATCTTGTAATCGACTTAGGAGATCATTGTCAGCCGCATAGTCGTTAGAATCTGGCATTGTTTCTTCTCTGTCCATCTCAAAAAAAACCTCGTGTCTCGAGCTGCTACATTCGATGTCCCTCATTATATCATCTTCTATGCAAGGAAGAGATTTTGACGAGTTTTCTGGAATCAGAGATACCTCATCAACAGTGGGCAACATCATGCGAGGAGGACGAATGTTCCCTCTACGTTCTGCAAGGGATAGTGAAGGTTCTTCACAAGACGAACAACTGCCTGTTGCTCTCGAAGTGCAACCAGCCAAAAATGCCTCTTCCGGTGGAGGGGAAGTTGCTTTATGAAGTAAACATTCACTTTCCTCAGCAGAACCACCCTTATCAAGATCGTGATTTTTATATTCAAGTCCCGAAGGTGATGGCAGAGTCGAGAAATATGATAAGTCAGACCAGTTAGATGATGAGGGTGAGAAGGTAAATGAACTCGAATATTCAGAGGTCGAAGGTGAGAGCGATGGAGATGTTGAACTGGACTTTGGTTTATTAACGAGAAATGAAGAAAAAGAATCCAGTGAACTGAATGAAGGAGATGGTGACAAAGACGTAACAGTAGGACGAGCCGAAAATTCCACTTCTTTAAACTTAGTCTTCATCCATCCCGGGCTACTGGTTGCATAAGAAGCAAAGGAATCCGGTGAATCACACTGAGGACTGGGATGCATTAAAAGATCAGAGGAAGGGACAAAGGTTTCGACTTCTTTACAAGATTCTATCGTATCCAGGTTATCACGTGTTTGGGTCATGTTGTAGTTCAATCTAGATGAGGTTATTAATTCTTTTATGATACCACTAGCAAATTTCCTTCTCAATCTGCTCCAGCCATTTTCTCTAGCAGGAAGACATGTCTCAGATTCGGTCCCCGATAATGGAAAAGGTGGAACAACCCCACCGGCAAGTGCTTTCTGGAATATCTCAAAATCGACATCATATTCATCAACCTTCCTCTTACCATTACATTGATGAGAGGAAGAAGCAAGAGTGTCAGCCCTGGGAGATGACTCATCCTCTAACTGTTTCTCATAGCCGAGAGCATCCCACAATTCAGACGTCTCCTCACCTTCTTTTATGGTTTTTATGGGACCCTGGGCCCTTTCATAATGAATAACTTGAGAGGCAGCTGCAGAGGCATTATCCGATATCACTGAGAAGCAATGCTTTCCTGTCCAGACAAATATAGCAGAAGGAATGTGAATAATGAATGCCCCACGAGAATCGAGTTTGTTTACACCTGGATCAATCAACATTTTTGGCACAAGATGAAGGGGATCGTACGGGGAGTGGGGCGCCATTCGATACATCCTAAGTATAGAAGTGGGGCTTGCAGGCTGAGCATGTACCCGTTTCTGGCACAGCAGAAGTTGGCAAGCAAATCCCAAATTCGGGTTAGTCACTCCTCGGGCTGCTTTAACATGCTGGAATGCATCCTCAAAGCACTGTCCCTCTTTCCACATAAGATACGCAATGACCAAAGAGGTTGATCGAGACACCCCCTGGCAACAATGAACAAGAACACGACCACCTTGTTCTCGAACATCTTCAAAATAATCGAACACATCATAGAGAATACTTGTAATATCCTCTGATGGGCTGTCCCGGAGCCAAAGTGTCTTGTACACGAGCTCATTCTTGAAATATTCAGGACAAACAAACCCCACACAGTTCAACACATGGGTAATTCCATTCTGCTGGAGAATTTCACGACTCTTTGCAATAGCATCGCTTCCCAGATATATATGGTCCAAAATCCTTGAGCATTCCTTATTAAAGAAAGCGAGCTTGTCTTTCTTGAATTCAAATTCTCTAGGAGGTTGATCCAAACTCATATTTTCACGGGATGTCATCGATCCAAGCCTTGCACCGGGAGTTGAGGGATTTGGCCATATGCCAAGGTCGTCCGAGCCAGCTCTTGGCCATTCCTCAATGCTTGGTCTTGTGATTGACAGAGGATGAAGGGGCGGCAAACAAGCCCGAGCCTTGCTGTTCCATTGTGGCCTATAATTCAGCTTTCTTGGTGATCGATCACTCCATGAAACCGATCGTGAGTATGTTTTCCTATTACCGATTGATAGCTCATCCTTATCCTCTTCCTTAAACATTTCAAAAGTTAAACTCCCACCCTGTAAAACCAATTAAACCCATTTGAGGATTTTTCCGATAAACCCCATATCAAACATCAAAAGTGAAAATTCATATCAAAACGAGAGACTTTAACTGAAATTTCAGAACCTAGATAATAACCCTTTTCAGAAAAATCCCAAAACATCAAAATTCTAAACAATAAATATCGAAGCTAAAAAATTTCAAAGAAAATTCAAAATTCAAAGATACTCACATGAGGATTCTTCAAGGAAAGCTCAAGGAAACAATCAAATATATAATTACAATTCAAAAATTGCTGCTATATTCTTACCTAAAACTTGACCGTCGCCTGTCAAAAATTCTCTCTTTACATAAAGGAAATAAGAAATAAACGCAAATATGACTGAGTAAACTCCCATAAAAACATAGATATTATCATGGGGACATATTTTCCACATATGGAAGCAAGAATAATAGAAAACGTGCATGGAAAATTCAATTCAACCATATAATACCTTCAACATTTTCAAGGACAGAAAAAAGAAATACTAACACGAAATAGTTTATTGTTTGTTGGGCAATTGCAGCAGTCATTTGATCATTCTCGTGATTATGTATGACTGATTAATACAAATGGATTAATCCCAGCAGAACACACGTTCAAAGGGTTCATATGAATGTTTGAGAGAGAGAGAGAGAGACGTAGCCTCGCAGGTAAGCCCGAAAAAAGTGAAAAGGACAGGTTGGCAATTTCATAGATGTGAAACAAGAATTGGTCAAACTTGCCACGTCATTATGCGATGACCCATTATGATTCAAGAAGGGTTTTATTAAATTTTTATTATGCTGGAGACTCGGAGACCCAATTATTAGAAGTTTCATTTTAGTTATGCATTTTCTTTTGATTTAAACGATATCGTCACAAAAATTAGTGTTCTACTTTTTATCCGACAGACGAATTTCTTACATAGACCATATAAATGTTAACACAACTGTTTAGAAGTTCAAATTAGCATTAATTGTCTTTAAGAACACGATCTTAGCATTAAAAACTTGGAATTTGAATGATTCTCGAACAAAATTATTGTCACCAAGAGGATTTGACAAAAGCAAGTATGTTTTCCATGAGGAAAGGATTCGAAGGAAGTTAAATTTTGTGACCTTATGATGATTTTGGATAAAAAGTTATTTGAATGGTTAAAATGAGATTTTACTCAAAGTTGGGTGACCTTCAACCTTTTAACTCATTTTAAATAATTTTTTCCCCTCCAAGATGGTGGCTACAAATGAGAAAAATATTATTAAAAAAAGACATCAAATCAATATTAGAGGCTTTCAAGTCAAAGAAAAACTCAACAAAATGGAAAATTGGGTTTTTCCATATCTACCGAAAATTGATGACAACGAATTTGACAACCTCTTACATGCGTGCGAACTCCGCGTGAATAAAAAATTCCAAAAAAATGTGAACCCTCCCCTTATTGTGAGTGTTCAGTCAAAATATTTGTCAACCATTTTCGAGTGTAGCATGGTTATGGAAAATTAGCACATTTGGTTATTTCTTGCTATTTATTTTTGCAATGTAGAGTTTAAGAATTTTAGTCCTCGTTTGATGTTGATTTTTGAGAAGTGAATTTTTTGTGAAAAATATTCCCTTTTAATAAAATATGTAGTTAAAATAGAAAAAAATTTATAGATCCACGTGTAAAATTATTTTATTGAGAGAATATGTAATTGACAATGAGTAAAGAAAAGTAATTTTAAAAAAAATCAAAATCAAATAAGTACTTGATAGCAAAGGAAGATACGTTGCCAAAGTTTGGGGGTATCAAAAATGAATTTGCTAGTAGGTTTTGAAGTTCTATCCTTGGTGGGTTCAATTGTGCCGAGTTTAATTGAGAAAACAATTTAGGGCCCGTTCGGTAGAGATTAAAATCAGATTAAAATTGAAAAATTGACCGTTATTGTTGACTTTTATTAGATAAGTGAGACCCAATAACGACTATATTTTCAATTTTAATTCCCAGTGAACGGGGCTTATTATTTAGTTAACCGACACACGGTAGATACAAAATGGTCGTGGACTCAAAGTACAAAATCTCTTATAAAATAAAGGCTAACTTCCGCGATATTAATTTAAGTACATTTTCTCTTGTATAATAACTGAACAAGTTGACTAATCCATCTATTTTGCAAGCTCGATCCGCACTTAAAAAGTAACTTCTCACATGGATTTCAACATCAACAATCCTTATTCCAACAGACCGTGACTGAAAATTGGCCATTAATGGCTGTACTTTTCATTTTCCATGGACAAGAAGAAGTGGGCTTACACTTACCCACAATTCAAATATAAGCCAGTTTCACTCATTTTTGGTATTTAATTATAAGTCAAAAAAGATTGGCGAGAAATAAATTAAGCAAAGAATTATTCTAAAAAGTTAAAAAAACTTGAGGACTAATCTTCAGAAAATAGATACACTTTTGCATACAAACAATCCTTTAATCTGCCTCTGTATTGTACCTTGAATCAAGAATATTTTCATTTTTCAAGGTTTGTAGTAAAGTACAACTAATACCTAACAACATTTGGAGAACAAATATGCTAACAAACTAAACCGTATCAATTCTCAAGTTTCACAAAAAATACAAAGAGAAAGGAAGGAAAAAACATTAAGAGAGAGAGAATCAAAGAAGTGGTTCAGAAAGTTCCATTTCATTTGCACTTCGGTGTGGTGTTGCAGAAGGACGTGAGCCAACAAAATCCAAGCCGAGCCATTGCCATGGCCAACATACATATCTCGGTTGAGTTAGGCCCATTCTTGAGGTTTCTTGGGAGTCTAGCTCTTCGAGTTGATGAGTCAGCTCTTCGACTCTGTCTCTCAGCCTAGACGCCCTCATATCTGCCAATTTTAATGATTTCTCAGCAGCATCTCTTGCTGCCATGGCTGCCGCTGCTGTTTCTTCTTTGAATTTCAGCTTTTTCTCCCATTCAATTACAGCTTTTTTTGCCTCCTCGAGTTCCTGGCGCACAGCTTCCAACTGCAGAAGCACATACACGAGATTAAGTCTTATTTTTCCATTCTTAGAGTAACTTTTACGACTCTGGAATCATGGCTGAGAACATGAATGATAAAAGATGGAGCAAAGAAGTTCAGTAAGAACTTCTAATTACGAAGATCTCTTTAGAAACTGTGGTCTTAATAAATATGGTCATAACGGAGAAGCTACAATTTGGAGACTGCAATTAAGTGCTTGTTTGGTAGTACTTATAAGTTGTGGGTCATATGGAATGTGTGGATAATAAGTGGGTAGTAAGATGCGGGTCCTATAAAATGTGTGGATAAAAAATACGTTTTACCAGCTTCAAAAAATTATAAGCTTCGCTAAACATGCACTAAAAAATTTTGCTTGTTGAAACCAAAACGAAATTATTCTAGCTTATCTTTGGGCACAGAAAGTTCATTCAAGATTTCATTCACTGTAAGCATGAGGCATCATAAACCACATCAAGTTCACAAAAATAACCACAGATGAGAAATCAGAAAAGCAGAGTCACCCTTTCTTAACATACCTGTGCAACATACTCTTGTTCGATTGCTTTCCCTGCTGCAGCTTCTTGTTGAGCTGCCATCTTCCACCGTGTGATTTCTTCTTCAGCAGCTGCAATATCCATCATAAGACCTTCAACCTAGTTAAGATTTTTCAAATATCAGAATTGAGAATGATGCATAAAGGACAAGGAAGAAATCTTGAGTCCGGTGCATTGTCAAACAATCATACAGGAGATAAAGAAAATCAAATATTGGAATTTTAATATGGATTAAGCCCTGTGTACAGGGCAGTTTTTTCACAGGGGCCTGTAGAGGCGGGCCCCACCCCACTGTATACTTGTAGCAAATCCCTTTTAATATTGTTGATATCATTTAAGGACCGAATAATGATAACTTACATTTTCGTTTGCCACTTTCTCCTTTTCTTCAAGCTCTTCCACACGTTGTTTCCACTTGCTGAGCTCCTTGGATAGAGCGTCCACATGCTCCTTGAATAAACTTGACTCTGCCCTTAAATTAGTACGTAGACATATTGACAGTTAGAAAATACTATAATTGCCAAATCAAAGAGAAAATGGTACACAAAGAAACGAAGTAAATCGACAAAATCACCATCGTTGATATTCATTCATATCTTATCATAAAAATAAGTAGTCGATTAAATTAAGGCTAATTGATGCAGGAAAAAGCACGATGATAGGAAAATTGGCTTCAATCCACGTCGATTACTTAGCCCTTGTTTGACCACATTATTTCCAAAATATATTTTTTTTTTCTCTTCTTTTCAACCACACATTCTTCAATAAAATAATATTACACTCAAACCTAAAAAAATTCCCTTATTTTTTTAATCACACAATCTCCATCAATCTATTATTCCAAAATACATTCTTGGCCAAAAAATGGAGCTCAAACAGGCGCTTAATGTACATGAACACCAAGGGGAATAAGCCATGAAAAAAGACTAATTCAGCAAAACCATTTTTTTATTATTATTATTTTTAAGAACGGAGAAGTTAAAGGTTTGCTTATTAATAATCAAGGTTTGGAAAACTGAATATATAATTCGCAAAAGCAATATTTTGATTCTCCTACTCACAAGTTCCAAACTTGTCTACTAAGTAATGAACAATTGTGCAACAATAGCTCCTATTTATTTATTTTTCCCATTTAAACAAGTACTTCTTGCATCTAAATTCCTTGTGTTGGAGAAGAACTCGTACTAGAGTTTTAGCTTCCCACTAAACGATCAACGCGAAATTTCACCTGTAACAAATTTGGCTGTATGAATTTGCTTTTGAAATTCATTCCTTGTGGAAGGTTTATGTGCGCTGAAAAATTTCCAAATAGGATCTTTTCTATATCTCACTAACAACATTGCAAATCTGAAAATTATCTGAGTACTTACCATACCAAAGGCAGAAAACTCAGCGGCAGATCCTAAGGAATTTGGACAAGCATCAAACAATAGAGATTATTTTTCAATGACTTCAGCAAAATTATGGCTGGTATTAGGCTAGATATATAGTTATTTTCTTCAGTAGCCATACTACTGTTAGGAACCTAGTCCAAAATTGTGTAGAATCTTCATCAAAAGTAAAAAAGACCAGAGAGGAATTCGAGTTCAAAAACTTGTTTTCCACCTGATACACTTCTTAAACAGGTGGAAAGTCTCGATTTACACAATTTTTTTCATAAAAGTCAATATTAGTTTGCTCTGAGAACACCCGGTATACAGAACAATCCTACATTGTACTCAAAGTTACACGTCTGCCTTCTTGTGTTTTCCCTTCTAGAGTCTCATCATAAACTAATGATTCTTACTTGTTTACGAGTTCATCAAGTTGTAATGAAAAATTCCTAAACACTATTTTTTTTATAGCTACTATCGATGCAGTCAGAAGTGCAAGTGCCAAGAAGTATAAAATGTATTTCATGTCAACTTCAAAGTTTTCAAAGGAAAATTATGGAGAAAACCGGGTTAATTCCTTAAATGGTCACTGAACTTTTCTCAAAGTTCCCACGGGGTCATTGAACTTAAAAACTGCCCCCATTAGTCATTTAACTTTGAAAATTGGTACCCTGGACGTCACTGCGTAGACGACGCTTGCAAAACTGAAAATATTTGATGACGTGTCCTATTTGGCATGTCATTGTAATAAAAAGATGCCAAATCGAAAAGGTGAATCCTAAGTGGACAAGTTGCTATTGCCCAAATCACAAAGGTGCATCCTAAGTGGACAAGTTAATCTAGGCAACAGCAACTTGTCCACTTAGGATGCACCTTTGTAATTTGGCATCTTTTTATTACAATGACATGCCACGAAAGCCATACCGTTAGACACATCATCAAAGCCTTCCAATTTTGCAAGTGTCGTTTACGAAGTGATGGATAAGGTACCAATTTTCAAAGTTAAGTGACTAACGGGGGAAGTTTTTAAGTTCAATGACCGTGTGGAAACTTTAAGAAAAGCTCAGTGACCATTTAGGGAATTAACCTAAGAAAACCTTAAAAAGGACTGTATGGAGGAGCTCAAGTTTCCAGAAATAAATTAAAAGGCAAAATATAAATCTTAATTACAGTAAGAAAAACCAGTGTTCTAAAATGGGTGAAAATGCGCCGCCTAGGCGCGATGCGGGCCGAAAACGCGTCGAATTCGGTCAATGCGTGCAAAAATGCGTCTGGTTCTAAAATGCGCGATAATGCGCGCGCCTATGCGGGATTAGGCGCGCGCATTATCCCGCCTAATCCCCCCTTTTTTTTTTGTTAATTTTTTTTTTATGATATATTAAAAATCTATTTTTTATATAAAAATATATTTAATACCTTAAAATAATTAAAATAATATTAAAAGTACGAAACGCATTATGACGCCTATTCTCCGCATTGACACGCTTAAGCTTGTGATTCTTGATTCTCGACCTCGACGCATCGCAACGAATTACGCATTTTAGAACACTGAGAAAAACCAAATACATAAATGAGAAAATTCGATATCTATAAGCTCTTAAACTCATCAACCAAGAAATTCAGTAAATGGAAATATGAGAAAATAAGGTCCAAAGAAAATGTTAAGAGATCCTAGAATATCTTTGCAAAAATAACTAACAAATTTAAGATCCAATATAATATTGTAGCATGAAAATTACCCATGTTATAGTAGCTCAGGTCAATGTTTTTCTTGTTAAACAAATTCTTTGTGCATAACAAATCAATGTGGGCCATTTTAAAATATTGTATGTTATTATCGAAAAATCAAGATGTCAATAATTTTTTGCCTACATTTGAGATGAGAAAAACATAACTATATCAGTAATATCACAGCTTTTGAATTGATTATAGCACAAATTACCAAGTGTTAGTTTGGCTACTGTTGATATTAGATGAACGTAATGGCATCAGCGATCACATTTTTAGATATGTTCAAATTAGAATGAAATTGTTCTGTGCATCATATGTAAATGCCGAATGTTTGCGTGTTTTTAGATGATATAGATAAACAAGGTATATGTGTCACACATTCCATTCTATGTCATATGCATTCTTAGAAAGTCTCTCGATACATTTATAATTTATTTTACTCTCTATTAATGATCAGAACATTATGTCCTATTTCATTCAATCATCTGAGAAAGGAGGAATTGATAATAACAAAATACATATCTAAAGTAGGTTACCTGAGTTCCTCCACGGAATGCTTTAGCTCAATGATCTCAAGCTGAGATTGTTTAATGATATCCTCCAGTGCACTAGCCTGCATTAAGAATGGTGATTAATAAGAGGAAAAAGAAGAATGAGAGTTCATCACGAAACTAACACTATAAAACATACTTACAAGAGCATAAACTTCATCTTCTTCTGTTTCCCCAACACCCGATATGTCTTTAGAATCTTGAAACTTCCTCTCTCCAAGATGTTTGCTGAAGTTATAATCTATCCCAGCCTCTCGTAATCCATTCTCTGCAACTTTAAACAATTCATTTGTTTTTGATGACAAGTCCACTGACGTTCTTTTTGACAAAGCACTTCTCAATAAAGAGCCAATTTGTTCTTTCTCATTAACTAATTGAGAAACCGTCTCATTTAGACTTTTCACTTCACGACTCCTCTGCTCAATCAAATCCCTTGTTTTCTCAACAACAATTTCACTCAATTCATATATAGACTCAATTCCTGCCAAAGATGCCCTAATATTTTCCTCTAAATCTGTTTCTCGTGCGAGGAATAACGATTCGGACAACTCTGGGGATTTATTAGCATCAACAATCTTCATAATTTCAAACATCTTTTCATGAATTCTTGATACATAATTCAATTGATCCACCAACAACGGCCTTTGTGACTCAATCTTCAACTCGTACTCGCTCACCAACAGCCTCAACCTCGACACTTCACTATCCAATGCCTCCTGCTTTTCAAAAAACTCACTTTCCAATTCAGCTACTTGCCCCTTTTTCTCATCCACAGACTTCTTCAAGCTCTCAATTTCCTCACTTTTGTTCCCCACCTCCTCTTTCAACCCACTAATGGTTGCCTCGAGCTGAGAAATTTCAATGGCAATCTCATAATTCCTCTGCTCCATTAACTCCCTAGCCTCATTCCTTGACTTCACATTCAACTCATTCTGCTTCAAAAGCACTTCTACGATCTCATTCGTCCTCTTAATTACACCATATGCCACTGATGGCAGTCCTGTGTACTTATTTGACCTTGGCAATCCATTTACACCAAAATCCTTATAACTACTAACTTTTTTCGATATCTTCTCAATTCCACTAACTAACATTGATGACCCTGTCTCCATTTCCACCCGGGACGACTCCTTTGCTTTCCCCAACTCCTCTAACTGTAGTAAAACCTCGCTCTTTTGTCTCAGAGCCTCATCTTTCAACTTGATTTCCTCACTCAATTCCCCAGAAACCTTCTCCAATTTCCCCAACATCTCCTCCTTATCCCTCAATGCCTCATCACGCTGTCTCGAGCTCTCATCGCGCTTCTTGATCGCCTCGTGGCAAAGAACTTTAAGCCTATTAAACTGAACCTGGAGGTCATTCTTGGAGTTCTCCACAGCCTGATGGGCTTGCCTCTCCCGGTCAAGCTCCGCAAGAACGTCCCGGAATCTCTCCACCGAAACAGCTTCCGGCGAAGGGATTTTTATATCAATAGGCACCGGATCATCGGCCTCAACATCGCTCAAAACAGCATCATCCTCATCCGCACTCGCCATTAATTAAATATTATATATATACACCCTCAAATTCTCACACGATAGAAAGTTTTCGTTATAAAGATCCTTTTTTGCAACTCTAAACCAACAATTCAAGAATTATGGAAACAAAAGGGAACAAGACAATTATGCATTGGGGGTTTTTTTTTATTGGTTTTGTTTATAGTAGCTCAGAAAGTACAATTAAGAGAACAGTAATTAAAACCCACAAAACTAATATTCAATAATTGATTGAAGGAATATATATATAGGAACGAGGATTATGAGCTAAGATCGTACCGTGTACCTCTTAGGAGTCCAAACTTCGAACCAGAAGATGAATCGGAATACAGAAAAAAAATAAAAGAAAGAAATATCACCATTTGCCACCAACCAGTCCCACTCCCACATCTTTATTTTATTTAATTTTTGGTCTAGACAATATTTAGGCCTCATTTGGCTCCTGTTTAAGCTCTATTTTCAAAAGAAAAATGTGTTAAGAAATAAGAAAAAAAAATCTATTTATGTGTAAAATTATTTGATAGGAGAGTGTATTACTGAAAATGAGTTTTTGAAAAAAAAAAAAAAATGAGAACCAAATATAGGCTTGATTTGCATCCGTTCTAAGTTTTGACTTTATTTTGAGAGTTTATTTTAAAATTGTTGAAAAGGTCTGATTGTCATTTAGTAAAACTAAAAATCACGTTTAGTTTGAAATTTTGAGAAATTATTTTTTAACATTTTATTCATTAAAATTAGATTTCTCAATAAAATAATTTTATGTTAAAATATTATCAAGTAATATATACATTTTAAAATTGATGAATTTTACAATTTTTACTCTATTATAAAAGTAAAATAAAACAAATAATAAATTAAGCAGACAAAACATAGAAATAAAAATTAAAAATTAATAACTTGAATCTATTTTTTATTTTTTTTGTAATTTTTATCGTTGTTTATTTAAATATATTATTTTGAGAATTTTATTTAAAAATCCAATAGAGATTTAACTACTTTTATTTTTATTTTTCTTATTTTTTCAGAATTTTTAATACACAATTGATTTATATTCTGACATTGTGTTTTATTCTATTATCTTTTAATTATTATTTTTTCGGGGCAGACCTGTTGTGACTGTAAAATAGACCTCGAAATTTGTCAATTTGTCGAATATACAGCTACTGTAATATGTAGGAATACATATGTACCTTAAAAAAAAAAAAAAATTAAAATCATGGTGCCTAGAAAAAGGTTAAGACTACATTCTCTATTGGACCCATATATCCACTTTTTTGTGTTGTTTCTTCTTCGAGTTATTAAAGTTTTGCAATCTAGAATTCTCATTACATAGAAATGATCTAATGTTCATGGTGGACATGGTTTATAATATTTTATCGTGGGCGTGAAAACATTCAGTGTTGCCCACATGACAACGTCAGATGCATATGACAATACCGGACGTTGCCACGTCCACAGTGTGTATTATAATTTATGCCCACCATGGACATTAGATCAAAATGGTCTCATTGCATATTGTACAATTTTTTTTTAGTCTTGTATTAGTCAATGTCGACGAACTGTGGACGAATTATAAAGAGCCACATACCGGATGGTCCGAATCTAACTCTCTGGCATTATGGCCAATTCGTTATCACAATAGAACCCAAAATTGTATGACTCGCAATTAATATCCTGCGTCAAAGAACGGGTATCAAACAGAACAAACTCTAGGGGTGAAGCAAGAACCAGACTTGAGACTGCATCATGACTCATAATGTAAGACCCTTCAATAAATTTGGAAATGTCTACGTGATTTATTTATTTTTCTAAAATGCTTATTGTGCGTAACTATTTATATAATATTTTATATAATGATAATGTATTCAAGAACGGCGGGCTGTACTAAATCCGTCCCTGAATGTATCAAAATATAAGTGAGAAAGTTATTTGATTGATAAAATTTTGATCCAATTAAATCTCGTCACATCATCTGTTGGTAAATTATTGTATAAGTTGTTATGTACATGTAGCACAATATCCACTTCGTTGCGAAATTTAGCTAAAAACATGTAAAACAACTATATCATTAAAACTACAACAAATTATGTCAAATTCGAGTCTACCTTTCTTTCCTATGATTTGTTCCATCAAGACCACGTTGCTTTTTTGGACGAGAAGTCCAAGCAAAACATGTTTATCCACGCAAGTCGCTCCCTTAATTAGTCCTTAATCTACGTACTTCACAAATAATTGAACCGATGTCATGTTTTGACTTAAAGCATATTTTTTTTTATTTTTTTTTTTGGAAATAATGCATTTTAAAATAGTATTTTGATGAAAAATGTGTGGTTAAAAAATAAGATTTTTTTTTTAAAATTTGTATGTAATATTATTTTATTGCAGAATGTGTAGTTAAAAATAAGAGAGGAGAAAATGTATTTTAAAAATAATATGAACCAAAAAAGAGCTTAATTAACATTAACTAAACAATATTATAAAATAACGAAAGAATTCCACTAATAATATCATCACATTGTGCTTGAAGGATTCAAGAAGCCCTAGTTTGCCTTATTATTATTCATTAAATTATAATTCATTTTTCTATCAACCACACATTTTCTGATAAAATAATATTGCACGTAAACTCAAAAACTTTTCATTTTTTTAACCACACATTTTCTAAAAAAATTATCATTTATTACATTTACATTATATAATAGCAGCTAATACTTATTTATTTGTAAGTAAAAAAATTTCCTATTTTATCAACAAGGTAGAAGTTAATTTCAAATAAATTATTTTCAATTTTGACCAACAAAAAAATTATGTAAATTAAACTAAGCCAAACATGCACGAGAAAGGAGCTCTTAGGGTCAAAACAAATTAAAATAATTTCCGTCCCATTCTAATGAGATAGGGGTAAAGAGGATTATAATCTTTTGACATACTGATTACCCCAAAAAAAGGGAAAACAAAATTCGATACGGATAAAAAAAAGAAAACAGAATATCCAGTCTAACAATAGTCACAACATACATAAGACAACCGATTTCTCTTAGCATATTCAAGGTCGTCAACCGTTGTACGTGATGGTGAAGTCGATAATGAGATTTTTTTCGAAGAAATAACTTCTGGGAAATTTTTAACCACAATACCTCATTCTTCCATTGCATCTCCTCCTTCAATCACTTCAACAATCTCTTTGAGTGGTGTAATCTTTGTCATCAACACCTCTGCAAGTACAACAAATATAAGCAACCTCATAAACGAACCTATAATAAGTATACCACTTTGCGAAAAGCATCATCAAGGGAACGAGTAGGAAATGAAGATAATAACCGGTCTTTTTTGAAAATGAATAACCCTGTTCGCTGATATAAGTACGAGGATTTGGCAACAAATGGTTTCTTAGGTACTCTTGATTACCCTGAAAAACAAAGCATCAACAAGATTCTTTAAATCACGGCATCTTAGATATAATAGGTGAACATTACCGAGGATTACAAAGACAAACCTGTGTTATTACACAGATATCAACATTGCTTCCACTTCCCAAGTCATTGAATATGCCTGAGGAGATGGCCTCAGCTACTAATTTTATCCCGTCGTCCCTCTATAAAATCATTTATTCAATCAACATGAAGAATTTGCATTTATAAGTATTAAAGACTAGGTTTAACTAAGCCCTTGTTTGGGCTCCATTTTAATGGAAATTTGGGAGAAAATGAGTTTTAAAATAGAGATTTTTTTTTTTTGTGGTTAGAAAATAAGAAAAAGTTTTCGATTTACGTGTAACATTATTTTACGAAAAAACGTGTCGTTGAAAATGAATTATAAAAAAATGAGTTTTTGGAAAAATGGGGCCAAACATAGACTAAATAAATGTGTTGCTTCTCTAACCATTTAAACTTTTAAACGAGATAGTTCAACATGGTATCAATGCAACAAAAATTCTTGGGTCAAGTTTTGTTGCCACCCATTTATGAAAATTTTGCATGCATTAGGCAATTAATGAAAAAATGAATCCAGCCTGCATGCAAGTGATGGGGCATGTTGAAGACTAAATTTAATTAGGAATATGCTAGACTTACATAATTTGCTACCTAATGGTTTACATAATGGACAAATGGCGCTTCCCTATTAGTGGGGCACGGGACCCCACCGGCGCCCCACTAATAGGGGGGCGCCATTTGTCCATTATGTAAACAATTAGGTAGGAAATTATGTACAAGTAGTTTTATCCATTTAATTAAATGTGTCCACTTTAATAGTCTTAAACTTCTAGACAAGGTGGTTCAACGTTAAGTATCCAATGCTATGAGCAAAAGAACTTACGCTAAGCCCTTCACGATATTTTGATTCAAAAACAGCCATTGCAGCAAGAGAGCCAGAGCCCATTGTAGCAAATGGCAATGTGTCTGTCGAACCATGCGGATATATCTGGGAAGTCCTTTAATAATATTATACCTTATATGTAAAAATATAGAAACTAATATATTGTAAAATCCTGTGTGGAAAGTAACTTACGGTGTGCAAGTGAGGGCCAGTGACATCAACTCCACCGAGCACCAAAGCAGCTGAAACATGTCCTTGGTAGCTGGTTAAGAAACAAAATGTTAAGGTCATTTAGAATCACAATCTTCTCTATTAGCCAAACAAGTTCTGCACTCATAAGCTGACCTAAAAAGATGAGACTTCAACAGTGAAAGAGCTGTAACCACCCTGGACTCGCGACCAGTATGATACCGGTGCAGCTTCAGCTGAGAACTGACCATGTCTAGTAAAAGCAATGCCATCAAGAAATTGGACATATTCTCAAATAAAAAATTAGCCATGCAAATTTGTATATATAAAATTGAACTAGGAGGTTGTAAATAATACCAGTTACTGCCTCTGTATCAGCAGCAGTCCCAGCTCCACAGCAATAAATATTAGGGGCCATGTAATGAATCTTTTCACAATTCTTATCTGCAACAATGGGCCCGGCAGTGGCCCGTGTATCTGCTCCAAGAATAACACCATCCTGCAGCACACAAGTCAATATAAAAGTGTGAGTTAATTCAACATCAATACATCCTTTATAATCGACCCCATGCAAGAATTCTCAACATGAAGAACAACAAAGATGCAATATTATACATTCAGAAATGTACTGGGTTTCAGAATGCTATCAAAATCTTCAACTGGAACTTAATAGATATACCTAATTACTACCATCAATGTAAGACCATCGTGTACGAAATTTTACTTCAATTTTAATTTTTTGTGACAATTGTTTTTGCAATGTCCTTTCTATATCATGAAAATTACCAAGTTCACACACACTGTCCTTTTTCTTTTTGACAAGTTCATTCCCATTTTAAGTGTCAACATCCACAAGGCTCACAGACCTCACGAAATCTCTATTACATATTTGTATTAGCATACATGGCTATCAATCCATTCCACCACATTACATAAAACAGAAAAGGAATATTGAAACTGCACAATAAGGGATAACTTACGAACTCTAAAATGCTTTAACGAAAAAAGAAGACGAAAAAGGAAGATTAATTACGTTTTAATTATCTCAGACTATATTTTTACTGCCATCTAAGAACAACAATACCCCTGACATCCAATTGACGATATCATGCATAAAGGTCCATTTCAAGCACTTTTACAGGCATCAACCTAAATTCTTGGATAGGGAGTTCAAACCATGATATGAAGCAGCTCCTTGTAAATCCACCACATAAAACTCTCAAGAAAAGCTTAAGACACCCCCCAAATCCCTCCAAAGACAGTTGCAGAACAATGCCTGAAGAGAATGTTACGAGATCTCTGAGGCCTAAAATGACAGAAGACACACTACACACAAAAGATATTTTCCAGTTCCAACTTGCGAAAACTCCGAAACGCCTTGAACTATACTTACCTAGTGCTGGCACTTAATATTTGGAAATAATTCACCAACAATAAAGACAGATAAATTTACGATATACACAGTAAGTTCTAGCCATCCTTCCTTCAACTCGACAATAGTTGCCCATTCTCACATATTAAACAGGGAAACTTGACAAAAAATAAGAGAATGTCGAAATTTACTTCCATCTTTAAACATAATAGGATGAGTTCTTGAACCTCATAAAACATTATTTTCCCGCATACTATTGTGATAGATAAAAGAGAATTTCACAACAGATAATCTGAATACATTTAAGTACATAAAGTTTTCCATTTCTTTAAGGTAACATAGTAGTAAGCAAGTGACTGGCATGGAACTTCACAAAAGGAACACAATTAAAGCAAATTAAGTACAATCAAACAAAGCAATAATAGTACAATTCGAAATAATAACTCAAGCACCGCACCTCCTTCAAAAAGTCCATAACTTAAACCAAAATTAATAACCTCCTAATCACCAACCCATGTTTATCAATCAAAATAATCCAAATCATAATATGAAATAAGCCCAAAAATACAAAGCAATCAAGAAATTGTAATAAAATTCAAATTAAAAATGAAAAAGACCATGACCTTAAAAATTAAGCCCACAATGGTAGTCCCAGTCTTGAGAAAAGATGGTTGCTTTAAACCCTTTGCCGCAAGCATCTCATTCCTTTTGCATAAATCAAAGCTGAACCCACCCTTTGGAGGCATTTCTATTGCCGCCTTCGACATCTTCACTTACTGTTCTTCCAAATCTACTCAAGAAAATAATATAAATAATTAGAAAAAATTGTTAAACGTTAATATGATTCTTGATGTATGAAATTCAAAACCCACTTAAGATTATCACTTTTAACCCATAAATACAAACATATCAACATATATAAATAGAGGCATTGATTGGAAGAATTACATGAATTGAAAATTTCGAATACCCAGCCAGAGATCTAAGCGAGAGGAGGAGTTTAATAGGCTTTTCAAGGTGGACTGGAGACGTGGCTTGAGGAAAAAGAAAAGAAAGACTACGGGGAAATTTGAGATATATGGGAAATATAGGGGGTAAAGAAGAAAAGAAGAGAGACTATGGGGATTTTTATGATATTATAGGGATTTTGGGGGGTTATTATTGTACAAACTTCAAAGAAATGGGGCAAAATGCCTGGCGATGTTCCCTACTAAATGGGCCCCGCCCGTCTCATCCAATCCAATCCCGTCCGTCTCGTCTCGTCTCTTTTCTTATTTATTTATTTTTAATTATAAATCTAAATTATATTTAAAAATATAATAAAATAAGTAAATGAAACAAGAATAAAGATATTTTAATCATGCCGCCTTTCACATTTTTTTTTTGATAACCGTGGATGTTCGAACCAGCTTACTCGCGCCTCGACTAATCCCACATGACCCTGAAATTTACGGTCGAATACTCACCTAGTGACTTTGAGGGGATTCGAAATCTTTCACAAATTCTTTGTGGAGATGGGATGGGAGAGCCACCCTAAGCTCCGGTCTTTGCTATCCCTAATTATATTTTGAAATACTATTTACGTTCTAGTAATATATTAAGTTAATTATGACATGTGTTACAGAAAATTTTGAGAAAATTACTCGCGTGCATTATGAAAAGTATCATTTTTCATCGTGCTAGAATTAAATTATCTTCTTTTCTCATCCACTTTTTAATCTATATTGTAACTGTAATATTACTATATTAAAATATTTCTTTTAACCAGAGGCAATGCTCTTGTCTAAGTCAGAAAAATATAAAAGAAAACATCATCTTAAAGATTGAGAAAAAGGGAGAGAGTAAAATAATTTAAAAACCCTTTATAGATTTCGAATATAAACAAATGAATATGATGAGAATCAAGTTAATTTCACAAAAGGTCACGGAAGTTTAAAATTTGTAGAAACGGTCACTGAAATTTCATGCGCTTTCACAAACGATCACTGAAATTTTTATTTGTTTCACAAACGGTAACTAAAGGACCGTTATGATTTCAATTCCAACTTAAATGACCAAAACACGTGGACATAGAAGTTTGACCACCTCAAGTGCAAATTTCTTTTAAATAAGAATACACTATATTTTTATGGGAACTAAAATAAATAAAATTGTATTAAAAGCTAGGAAATCTATGCACGATCACACAGACATAGAAAAATATTTATATCTCATATCTAAATTTATGGTCTTGTACTTATATAGGCGGAACGAGAATTAAAAATAACTTTTACACTTCCATCTAATTTACTCCAAATGTGTCTCTTAATAGCAAGAAATTTGTATTTGAGGTGGTCAAACTTCTATGTCCACGTGTTTTAGTCATCTAAGTTTGNTGGGAACTAAAATAAATAAAATTGTATTAAAAGCTAGGAAATCTATGCACGATCACACAGACATAGAAAAATATTTATATCTCATATCTAAATTTATGGTCTTGTACTTATATAGGCGGAACGAGAATTAAAAATAACTTTTACACTTCCATCTAATTTACTCCAAATGTGGCACTTAATAGTAAGAAATTTGCACTTGAGGTGATCAAGCTTCTATGTCCACGCGTTTTGGTCCTTAAAGTTTGAATTAAAATCTTAACGGTCTTTCAGTAACCGCTTATGAAACAAATTAAAACTTCAGTGATCGTTAGTGGAAGAGCATAAAACTTCAGTGACCGTTTCTGCAAAACTTAAACGTTAGTGAGCGTTTTGTAATTTTTAGGTAAGTTCAGTGATCGTTTGTGAATTTAACCCGATGAGAAACACATATCGGGAAAAAAATTATTTTATAATTTGGAAAAGAAACATATCTTTTGACGTGACTAATTTAAGAGTTTTTTTTATACAAGTGAGAAGAACATGGTGGCCTTGATAGAAGGTGGAATAATGTCACGTGTTCTATAATTTTGAGTAGGATCATGTCGTGTATTCATTTGACATGCTTTAAAATCTCAAGCTTAATTTCAAAATTAAGATCTTACAGCTTGACATTGACTTTGTTAATTTACCTCATGAGTTATTGTTCGATTAGTTCCACTAACTTAGTTAGACCCTGTTTGTTTCGAATTAAAATCAGATTTTAATTTAAGTCAAAATTAAACAATCAATATTAATCATATCTTTCATGAGCTCTACAATTTTTCAATCACACATTTTAAAAACTTCTATTATAATCTACTAAAAATCTAATTTTAATCACACCAGACACCTTCTTAGTGTTATCAAGAACCCTTGAAAAAAAAAAATTGTGACAAGTTCAATTATTTACACATTGCTCATCGTCTTTCCACGTGCTTTTTAAGATTGTGAATCTCAAATTTCTTGTCAAATCAGCCGCTGCGGACGGTTTCATTTACTTTTCTGGCTTTGTTAGATGGACTCACTTTTGCAAATGTTCTTTCTTTATTGTCTAGGAAGATTTGTCTGCTTTTGTCCTCCGAAGGAAACATGATTTGAGGTTTGACCCACGTTATTTCACATTATAATTTTTGGAATGAATTAATTTATTTTGTACAATTGTGGTTGAACGATAGATGACAACATTGATGTCAAAATTTGGACAATTAATTTTAAAATTAGATTTTGAAATGAATGAATACGATGTTAGCAAGTATGATTGTCAAACAAAATTGTATAAGTAGTATGATTGTTTTTAGAATAGTGTTTTTTGGAGAATGAGTGATTAAAAAATAAGGATTTTTTTTTTCAATTTACGTGTAAAATTATTTTATTGTGATTAAAAAGAAGAGAAAGAAAAATGTACTTTAATTTTAATGGGACCAAACGGGGCTAGTGAAATTTCATAATTTATATTTTAAAAAATGAGAACATTAGAATAATGTTCTAGATTTAGCCGTACGTTCGATATGACGACGGCCCAATTAATACTGATAGCTGGAGATTAACTTTAGCTGTAGTGGAGCCTCCATGTTAACCAGAGTCTGGGGCGATAGAGGTGATGTAGAACTCTATGGAGTGTGATCTTCCCATTTGAAAGAGATTGAGAGGTCATCGCTTGAGGGATGTGTATTTACTACCAATGCTGGTTTAATATATGATATTGTAGCCCTGCTAAAGGAGTTATGACGCGACTCAAATAGAAGAAAAAATCTTAAATTAATTAGAAAAGAGAAGAAATAATAAAAAAAAAAATCTACGAAAACGTGCATAACTTTTAGCTTGGATGTCGAATTTTTGTCGGTGAGTACAATTCGATAGCGTCTTTCAATTTTGCACAATCTTGTTAGGGTGACAATCGATTTATTTTGAGTCTATAAACATTAAATACATGTTGAGGTTGTAAAAATATTAGCATTTAGCAAGATCCTTCAGTTTTTTTTCCATTGATTGGTAAATTCTAATATTTCTCCCGTCCGTTCGAGGGTTCAAGTGTTATGAACAAGAATATTTAATTATTGTCCAGTTTTTCATCCTGCGTTAAGTTAGGCTGTAGTAAACGTCGCTTAATTTCTGCCTTTGTCCACATACTAGCTTTCTTTGCTACAACATTCCGGTTGCTTGGAATAGGTAGATACTATTACTCTTTTTCCACATTGGTTGTTCATGACTATTTATCTTAATAAAAGTTCTTATTTACTTTAAAAAAAAAAAAAAATCTCCACCTACATAAGCTAGACATGATGTTGTGGTACTTTGTTCGAGAGGTATTGTTGGTGATGTGCAAACAAAAGTCATACATTGGCTTGACATGAGGAGCACCTTAAAATGCTTCTTGAATATAGCTGCATGTACAATAATCTAATACCTCAATTATTTATTTATTTTTTTCGAAACGGGGTTTATTCCGCTTCAAGATTTCGCGGAAAAAAGTGAATAAAGGGGGGTCTTAGTACATGATTCTAAAATATATTGCTCAAAAGAAAAAGTAAATGTTCAATGCTTTTTAAATAGGCAGACTTCACTTCAGGAATCCTCCAGTTGCAAAAAGCTTTATATATACATTGGTCTCATGTCAGATCTCATTCATTTTTGCTCATTCTTACAGATAGGTGAAGTGTAAATAAGATTCATGAATTCAGACACCAGTTTCCCCTTCCTTAAAGAAAATATGTCAGCAAGTGGATACAGCTCTCAGTCCATTAGTCACTGAATCCCGTTTTCTGTTCATGAGATCGCTTGGAAATGGAAGGCTGGGACTCAAGTTTTTTGTTGGACGATTTTCTGATAAGGGAAATCATGCTCACGCATGATCCAGATGGAAGGCAGCTCGATTCAGAGCTATTGCTTCGTCTTGTAGAGAGTGTTATTTGTTCGACACAGTCCGATCTAATGGTTCTTCTCCTCTGCAAAGCTATAAATTTATGTTAAGCAAACTGTTCATGTAGGCTTTGTTAGAAACTGTAAATCTTGAAACTCTAGCTATTTCAGGTTTCTGATGCTCAATCTGATGCCAATAATGTGGGAAGCAGTGATATGATCGGATCAGACGAGCCACTTGGATGCACCATATACAAGATCTCACACGAGGTAATTTCGTTCTCGTCCCTATAACTTCTCTTTTCTCTATTTAATTGAGTGCAATGTGCACCTTTACTTGTGGTTCATGGCATATTTGATACGAAAGATTGAATAATACCAGATAGTTTTAAAATGAAAAGTAAGGTAAATCTTGTTTTTTATATTTCTCAGCAATCTTGTCTAATACAGCGAGCTAAACCTGCTCTTAAAGTTTGGAATGTCTAATACCAAATGGTTGTGGTGACAGATACTCCACAGGTGCTTCGAGCAAGGAAATTTGCATACAAAAACAATGGTTTTGCTCGAAATGGTTGGTCATTTCAGATGGGATGCCAAAGTGGTCTTAGTACTAGCAGCCTTCACGACTAGCTATGGCATATTTTGGCTCATACAACAGTTACATTTTGATAACGTATTAGCATTATCGCTTGCAATACTTAAACGACTCCCAAGAGACATCAAGTTTGACCCAAAATTTAAAGCTCTTATTTCGTTGATCAACTGTCTGGTGAAGGTGACAAAACTCGTAGTAATGATGGCAAGCCTGCCTGTGTCACATGACCACAAGGCAATGGCTATTATGAATTCAAAAATCTACATGGCCACATATTGGATCATTCGAAGCATACTGGAGTGTACGTCTCAGATTACTGATCTACGAAGCGTGAGACATGAGCAAGTGCATGTTCTTTCTCTTCATTTCACTACTTTCATTATTAATTTTTCCTCATTAGTCAAGTTTCCTAATATGTATAGTGAGATTTTAATTGTTTCTTCAGGTGTTTAAATGCAAAAATTGTTGCAGCATGGGCACTATATAGTCTAGGCAACAAGTTACACAGCTTGTGCCATGATCTGGAAGAACAAATAGGTTACTGATTTTATGGGAAAACTTCCATCTAAAATATTTCGATTTTTAATTCCATGTAAATTTGAGTAGTCTAAAATTTTCTTGCAGATACAAGTTTGCAAGCGAAGCTGGTAACTATTTTTAAGGAAAAGCATACTGATAATCAAGAGGTGCTGCATACATTATTTTCATGGAAAATTGAACTTCCTTTCAAGGATCACTCCTCACAAAAGAAGGTCATTTTTTCTGCAATTTCTTCAGCCTCTGCAACCATTACAAAGCATTATAAATATATGAAAACAATTTAATTTCAGTAATTGAAAATACAATTGGCATTCCTTACTGCTAAATATTAAATCCTTTCTGGCTAATTCGCTAAGGTGGACATTGTTTGGAAATCCCTTTACAATGTCATGGACTGTCGTACGTTGTTCTATAGTTTCAATTACCATATAGTTTATGTAAGCAATAAGTCATCGATTGTGATGTGTTTTCGATATGGGAGAAGTTCGCACTCCTTCACCTTGCAATCTCCGTAGCTTTTTAGTATCGTACTATGCAGCATTAATTAAAGAAGTAATATAAAGAAAAGCTAATTAAAATCTAGCGTATTATACTGTTCTGTATAGTCGAGGACAAAATATCACGCATGCCCTTTATGAATATATTACTAATTTCTTACACAGTGTCCATCCTTTTTCTTAGAACAGATTGACATTTTAGAATTGAAGAACAAGATAGTGATACTCTTGATCTCAAAGCCGGAGCTTCTCCCCCTAGACAAACTACTTTTTCTGGTGCAGCAAACATATGACCATCCCAAACACAAGCAAATTGAGGAAAACTATGCTATATTATGGGTTCCAATTCCATCTGCAAATGAATGGAGCCTTGATGAGAAAAGAATTTTCGAGGTTTTTTCGAGTTCTTTGCCTTGGTTCTCGGTAAGACAGCCTTGGACACTAAATTCAGCAGTGGTGAACTTTATCAAACAAGAATGGAAGTTGAAAGAAGAACCTTTAATGGTAGTTTTGGATGTAAATGGGATGGTTACTAACTCAAATGCTATGGATATGGTGTGGATTTGGGGGGCCAAAGCATTTCCTTTTTCAATAACAAGGGAAAAAGAGCTTTGGGAGAAGGAGAAATGGTCCCTTGAACTCATGACCAATGGCATCAGCCCTTTATTGACCAGTGGGGTAAGAATCTAAACTGAATTCTCAGTTGTTTCTTACTTTCAGCATTTTTGGCATGACTTTGAGGATAATGGTACTTGACATATTAAGAAAACATTTTGTTGGACAACTAGTGATTTTCAAAATACTTTGCATAAAAACAAAGAAAAAAGAAATAGAAAGAAAGCATGAAATGTTCAACAATGCTCGTTATTGTGCAATTGACCATAAAAATAATGCATTGCCTGATTTCTCGGGTCATTTCATTATTATTAAGACTTCTATCTTGAAAGGTAAAACTTGTTAAAATGAGTAGTTCAAATTCCTATAGGTTGGTTAATATTTTTTAAGATATTATTCTTGATATGCCATCTTCAAGATGGTGACTCGTTTAAACAGATTAATCTTAAAATTCGTCTGAGTAATATTATCGAATTACTCATTGGAACTGAAAGATTTTAATACAATATTAAGACTTGGAATTCTATTTTAAAATATCAACTTTGTTAAGAATAATCCAATCCCTTATTTGCTGCTTAGTAATTTTATATTTTTGCAATTTGAAATATTATATTGATTAATATTTTCATATTTATTCCGAATATTACTCATAATTATCACATCAATTAGTTCAGTAGAGGTAGACAACCTCCTTTGACCAGTAAAGTGTTGTTGGTACTATAGTCCGATTCTACTCGATGCTTTTTACTGAACATGCTAGAGTACATGTTATTTTGTGCCTTAGCTTATGACTTTACATTGTTATCAGGTAGAGGAAGGCCGAAATCTATGCATCTATGGAAGCGAAAACATAGATTGGATTAGAGAATTCACTGCCAAAATGAAGAAAATAAAAGATGCAGGCATTCAACTACAACTGGTATATGTTGGCTGCAGAAATTCAACCAATCAAACTATGCAAAACATTTTAAACATCATTAATCAAGAACAGTTAAGCACTTCCTTAACCTCTGAAAAAATACATTTCTTTTGGTTCCGGCTGGAGAATATCAAAAGTTCAATAATCCATCGAGAAAATACGGATAAAATTGCAAAAGAAGTGGCAGAATTTCTTGATTTCGGAGAAAATAAGGAGGGTTGGGCAGTGCTTGGGAGGGGTTCTTCAACTGATGTAATAAAACTTTCAGGAGAAAATGTTGCAGAAGTGGGTTTTTTGGGTGCCATTGATGAAACCCACAAAACTTCATTTCCTTCAGAGCCTTGCAATCACACTGATTTGGTTCCATATGAAGAAGGATTGATCGAAAGAAGTGTGAATTGTGGAGTATGTAAACGTCCCATGAAGAAGTTTGTTGTCTACAAATGTGATGTAGCTGCTGAATAGAGAGTTACTTGGATTTTGGTTATTGTCTTTTGAATGTCTTTAGTAATGAGTCGCCTTGTCTAAAACTTCTGTTGGAAATAACACATATTTATTTATTTAAATTTAGTCTTTAACACTTGTTATCACGTGAAGTCACTACCAAAAAGATGCGGCACCAATGACGGATAAATTTTATAATCTTTTATATATTTTTGTTAAAATTATTTGTAAATTTTTATTAATTTTAATTTTCTTACAAAATTGCCTACATAATATTTTCATTTTTTTATTAACATTTTAATCTTTGTAGAAAAAAGCTTACTAATGAAATGATTTTGTTAGTAATTTTTATTTTTATTTTTATATAATAACCAATCGAAACGTCCGTTGTAAAATTCATTGCAAATTTTTTAATTAATTAATTTTTTATTTTATTTATTTTTCCTTTTAACAAAGGGTCAGTTGCAGAATATGATTTCAATTGGTAAATCAGTTGGCAATTTAATCTCCTTGTTTAAAAAAAAATAAAAAAAAATTGTCGCTAATCTTTTCTAATATCATTTTAAACTCGCTGAAAGCTTAGAAAGTCCTCAAGTTTTTTTTTTTTTGGAATTCACATTGCTATTTTATTCTTTGTGTTGAAAAATATTCTCCCAAAATGCGCAGAAAATGTTGCGGAAATGTAAAATAAACCAAAAATATAAAATAAATATTAAAAGTGGTTCAACAAATCGCTAACGACCACATGAGAAGAAGAATCAATTAATAAATTAATCTCAAACAATATTTTTTCATTTTCTCAACTTCTCTGATCTACACTAAAACTAGAAACGATCAACCTGCGCTGCAAACATATGCATACCATTTTCTTCTAATCTTTTTTTTCACCATCTGTCTCTAATCTTATGGATTCCCAATTTAATTTTATTAATTTGAGCAAACCCCAAAAATCTCCATCTTGACTCAAAATTTTCAATGTAGTGGACATGAGCTGAATTCAAAGGCTTCTTGAATCCGACTTTACGAAAGGGCTTCTTTGTATAACAAACTTCAATTTTTATCATCGCCTAAACACTTACTTCTTCGGCAGTGGTAGAAGTCTTTACCCGGTGTGACTCCAATGTGGAAGCTCCACGTAAATCGTCTTCCGTGCTCAAATCGCCAAACTTTTTACATTTTATTAACGCCACAAGCAGGGACGTAGCCAGGATTTTTAGTTGGGGGGACGAAAATACGGGGGGTGGGGGGTTCGCCCCCCGAAATTTTTTTTAACTAGAAGATGATTGAAAATGACGATTTTGAGTACCAAAATAGGCAAGTTAGATTGACTGATCAAAAAGACAATCAGTTTGTCGATACAAAACACAATATGTCTATCTATGTGTCTAACGCTATACAAATTGAAAACATGAAAATCCAACATTGATTTGCATAGTCCA
>CAIGRF010122822.1:20690-40440 GCA_903798235.1 Fraxinus ornus | reverse complement strand
TTTTCATTTTTCAAATGGGCTAAACAATGGGCTAGAACCAATTTTCCTTTATTTTTAATGCAACAGTGGGTAATAGATTCATAAATGGATCCTTTGCTTTTGGATTGGATTTTGGCTATTTATTTATTTAAGTAACTATTTGATTTTTTATTTAAGTCTATGATTTTTGTAATTAATGGAAAAAAAATTAAAAAATTCAAAATTTCGCGGCGTCAAAATTTTTAGGAGGGAAACTGAAAAATATATTACAAATTAACTAGAAATAGTAGACCGCGGACAATGTTGGAGGCGATCGTCCCCCCTGCCCCCTAGCTCCGTCCCTGGCCACAAGATTTATCTTCACTCTCATAACACAGGCGTGTGCAGAATATTCACAAGACAATGTGTCCAAAACTCCTACAGACATCAAACTTCACTTCAATCTTGGAATGTGCATAATACGTCTTAATTATCTCTTAGCTACATCAAATATCTTTACTTCAAAATACACGTAACCTTAACTTCAAGTGTCTGAATATCATCCATCATAAGATTGCTGGAACCCGAACGGAAACGTCTCGTTGAGCCCTCCTACGTTCAAATCTTGAAGCAATCTCGACTGTTGATTCGCCTTCACGTGTTGGACCTAGCTCACTCATGCACGAGTGTGCCCGACATCTATTGAGTTCATGTTTTAGGGTCAACAGTTGTCTTTCCAACTAGTAACGTGATCACCATCTTATATGACTCAGGTAAGAAAACCATCAAAACTATCATCTTATCTTTGTCCTCGATTTCGGTATCATTTAACAATTCACACTTAAACTTATCTAGATTATCCCTATCACAGTATCTTCAATTCATATAATTATTTATTTAAATATAAGTTTATTTGTTAGGGATATACACATGTACAACTCTTCTAACATTTTCAATAACTTAAAGGAGATTTCTCATTTTCTGATTGTACTAACTGCCTTTGCTTTTAGTTCTTCTTACTTTGCATCTTTAGTATCTCTTACCCTGTAACGCTTTGTTGCACGAGATCATCTTCAATGATACTACGACAAATATTGAAATTATTTTTCTTGTCAAATCGTTCCACTTCAAACTTGAAATAAGATTATAATCCATCTAAAGAGGTTTGATGACGTGATTAAATTTTTGCATCGTATACCAAGATTAATTTGGGATTTCAATGTTCTTAAGCCATTTTGGATAATAGTATATGTTAGGTTTTTAGTTGTATTGACAATTCTTTAGACAAAATGATTATTATAAAATAATAGGATTGTTATAAAAGAGTTATAAAAGTCAAGGAGTCTTTTGGAAGGTTGTATAGATGAATTATGAGTCTTTGGTTTCGAGTATGGAATAAAGAGAAAGTATCGTCAGATTTACGCTAGCATGTCGCCTAGCTGATATTCAAGTGGAAAAGGCAGAATCATTATCGCCAACCTCTCGTTCGAGCGACACACCTCTCTCTCGCCTATCGCTAGCCTAGCATTCGAATGACAGTATTCTCCGAGAAACCCCAGTTTGCATTTTCCAAGAGTTATATCTATTATATGCTACCTAAATGCCTCTTAGTATAAATACCCAATACTCAGTACGTTTTTTAGAGAGTGGTTGATCATTATTTTACATCCTTACAACATCATTCCAAGATATAAGAACACATCCAAATATTGAGATTAAACTTTTAATTATTGAGATCAATCAATCACAAGTTGGAAAAAATATCAATGTCAAATAATCCTAAACACCCACTTCCTAAATATCATCAGGAATGTACTTTCTCAATAGCTTCTAGAGGTTGTTGAAGATTGAAGGAAGTTGGACTAGAAGCATATGAAGAATACAAGAACATGGTGTTCTTGGTGATCCACATGAGATAGACAATTCCAGAAGATTGCGAGTAGATGTGAGTGAAACATTTTCCTACGGGTCTTGGAGATTGTAGAAATTAGATCAGTAAGTCCAATGAGTTTTCTATGTTAGATCATATTGTAAGTTGTTATTGTTTATAGTGGAAAATAATGGCTTGGTCCCGGAGTTTTTTTATCCAATTAAAGTTTTTCTCCGTCATCAAATCTTGTTATGTACTGATTTATTTATTATAGTGGCAATTTAACATAGGATAAATTTGACTTGATTGACTAAATATATAAAATAATTAAAAAGTAACTTGTTGCTTTTAATTAATAATCTTAATTCCACGTTATTCACCTATTAGTTATTTTAGGGTCGAACTAGTAACTTTCAAGTCAGAGCCCAAATTCGTTTCCCGACCTTAGTTTTCTCGATGAGTAGTTCATTGTCTGTTCCACCATATTTTGATGGCAGTAACTATGCCAATTGAAAAATTAGAATGAGAGCCTTCTTGAAATCTATGGATGAGAGTAGTAAATGGTTGGACCGCCCCATCTACCATAGTTGCAAGTGTAGTTATCCCTATTGACATTTCAACTTTGTTTAAGAAAGATTTAGATGAGTGTAATTGAAATAGTAAAGAGCTTCATACTTTATTTATGGCTATATCACCTGAAAAATTTAGACATGTGTCTATGTGTGAGGTTTCTAAAGAGGTTTGAGATATTTTACAGACACACATGAGGGAACTCTAGCTGTTAAAAATTATAAGTTATAGATGTTTACCACTAGCTTTGAAGTGATTATGATGAAAGATGATGAGACATTTGATGACTTTTATGCGAGCTTGAATGACATAGTTAATTCTAGCTTTAACCTAGGTGAGAAAAATCCTAAGCCTAAGATTGTCAGAAAAATCATGAGATAAGACCTGATAGATTTAGGCCTAAAGTTATGGCTATCGATGAGAGAAATGATCTATATGTCGTTAAGGTTGAAGAATTAGTTGGATCTCTCCAAACTTATCAACTCACCATATCTCAACCTAAAAAGAACAAGTCTATAACCTTGAAGTGAGTGCCATAATGATAAGAGAAATCAAGGTAAAACTATGAATACAACTCTTACTGACGATGAGTGTAGCTCAGATCATCAAAGTGAGATGTCTACTCATGAGCATAGTAGGAAGTTTATGGCCTTTACTGTTAAGATTAAAATTGAATCTGATAAGAACATTGAGAAGGTTAAGGAAGTAGATAGTGGTGAGCAATCTAAGAAAGAGTATGAAGATGAGGAAGAGATTTGTGAGGCTTATCAAAAATTATTTGAAGAGAGTTTTATGATTAAGAAGGTGTATAAAGTCGTGCTTAAGAAGGTCAATGAACTTGAGCTAATTAGAGAAAAACTTGTAGCCTTCAAAAGTCTACCTTGTGCCTCAATAAACTAGGTACTATGAATCAATCCCTAGAGTCTAAGATTAAGAATCTTACAAGTGAATTTGAGAAGTCATCTAGGAGAGTTAGTGAGCTGATAATTGAGAATGACAAATTAGAAATCCAGGTTAAGAACCTTCTAAGCGATCTTGAATATTCCAAGTCTCAACTTCTTACTTTCTCTAGTGGATCTCAGAAATTGGATAGTCTTTTGGGGTTGAACAAGCCAGTTGGTAACAGGGAAGGTATATGGTATAAGCAAACTGATCATAATAATGCTTGTACCTTTGAAATCATTTTTATCCTTGCCACCGACCAACTTACATATGTTCCTAATCCTGAACTCAAAAACAAGGGTGTCGTTAGACAAAGGCCTACTTGACAACGTAGGATTTACCAACCTAGGAATAGATTATCAGCGACCACATAACTTTGAACCTAGGTTTATGCCAACTTGTTTCAATTATGGTAAGTTAGGACATATAAGGTCTAGATGTTGTAAATTTCTGAATAGAAATAGAAATCAGAATTTCATTAGAGTTAGAAATTAGGATTTTGATGGCTGAATTGATTTCCTCACTAATCAAGTGAATCATTTAACCAAGTTAATGACACAGTTGACTCGAAATAAGTCTTCTACAAACAAGTTGTGTTAAAAAGAGTGATTTGAAATTTTTTGAAATTGATCATGGTGCTGTTAAAGGTAAGAACGTTTGTATACCTAACTGATTTGATATTTTTTATGCATGTTTATACTTATTATTTGTGATTCATTCATTATTGCATGCATCTCATTTTTTGTTTGTTTTTGCTTTTTAGATAGTTTGATATATATATATATTTCTTTTTTTTTCTTGAAAAAAAGGAATTTTTTACTACAATATTATATATGATTTACTTGAACATGTGAGTTGTGATCAAGTATGAGTTTAATTGATGTGTTGTAGCATTTTTTTCATTACTTTTTTTAGGTTTTTGTGGAGTACTTAGTATAGATTTCTTTATGTACCATCTGCACTGCACACACTATGATCATGTGAGTAAGTTTTGACCGTATATATGAGATTTGGAATAGCCATCATTTGTTGGTAAGGTAATCCTGAACATGGATTGACATTAATTTAGTAGACTTAAGCTCTAATATATATCCCCTTAAATAAAATAAAAATGTTTCATCTTATAATCTTATTCGAAACCTATTTGACTTGATTAATTAAGTTTAAGGGATTTTTCATAACCTGATATCCTATGCTCAACTGACTTGGAGTCATCGGTTCAAAACTCGTTATAGGGGTTATCTTAGTCACTTAATGGAGAAGAGTCTGAACATAAGATGTTAGAAATTGAAAACAAAAATGATGAGTTTAAAAAGAAAAATATAAATTGTGTGAAAATGTATATATGCTCAAAGTAAGGGGAAAAATAAAGATACACATGAAAAATGAGCTTTATTTATAGATCCTAATATACATTATTGGTTTGACTTTCATTAGTAGGGGAATAAACTTATTTAACGGTGATGTTTAGCATGTCCTTTCATACAAAATTAAGGTTTGGAGTCTTCTTGATCTCAAGGAATTAGTGACATTTAACACACATAAATAACTTATGCAATTTACTCCATTTATACTTGAACTGAGTATGTGAAAGATTTTACTAATCATTGATTATGCTTGTACATGCCATAACCTATATCTTCAAGTTATTATATATTGTTGTTATAGTTCCCTTCGTCATTTGTAACAAAAGGGGGAGGGATGATGTCATTTTAATTTTATGCATTTAATTTTAAATTTGGAGAGTTGCAGTAACTGGGATATGATAGTATTGAAAGTTTTTGTTTTTATTTTTATTTTTTAATGCTCAACTTTTTTGAGTTTTGATGTTTTGTGATATTAATGTTTCAGTTGGTGTTTTGATTAACATTATTATTATTTCTCAATCTAACTAGCATATTTATAATAGTCTGTTTCAATTATTATATTTCATCTATCACGTGCTTTTACACTTGATATTTGAGATGCTAAGAAACATGTTTTAATGAATGGAAGAGACAAATATTTGAGTTAGTTTGTTTTTATATCATTGACTTTTATTGTATAGTTTTGTCACAGAATGTCGAATGGGGAGATTCTTCATTTTTAGTTGTATTGACAATTCTTTGGACAAAATGATTATTATAAAAAGAATATGGTTGTTATAAAAGAGTTGTAAAAGTTAAGGAATATTTTGAAGGGTTGTAAAGATAATTCAAGAGTATTTGGGTTCGAGAATGGAATAAAGAGAAAGAGTCGCCGAATTTATACTAGCATCGCTTACCTGATGCTCGAATGGAAAAAATAGAATCATTGTCACCCGCATATCGCTCGAGCGACACACCTCTTGCTCGCCTATCGCTAGACTGGCGTTCGAGCGACAATGTTTTCTGAGAAACTCCAGTTTACGTTTTTCAAAAGTTCTATCTATCCTATACTATCTAAATACCTCTCATTGTAAATACCCAATGCCCATTACGTTTTTTAAAGAGTGGTTGATCATTATTTTACATCCTCACAACATCATTCCAAGATCTAAGAATACATCCAAACATCGAGATTAAATTTTTTATTCTTGAGATCAATCAACCACAAGTTGGAAAAAATATCAGAGTCAAATAATCCAAAACACCCACTTCTTAGATATCATTAGGATGGTACTTTCTCAATAGCTTCCAGATGTTTTTGAAAATTGAGGGAGGTTGGACCAGAAGCACATGAAGAGTACAAGAACAAGATATTCTTGGTGATCTATATGAGATAGACAATTTCAGAAGATCGCTAGTAGGTGTGAGTGAAACACGTTCCGCAAGTCTCGGAGATTGCAATAATTAGATTAGTGAGTCTAGTGGATTTTCTAAGTTGGATCATACTGTAAGTTCTTATTGTCTAAAGTGAGAACTATTGGCTTAGTCTCGAAGGTTTTTACTCAGTTAAAGGTTTTACTCGTTATCAAATCTCATGTTATTTACTGCTTTATTTATTATTGTGGCAATTTAACATAAGGTAAATTTGACTTGATTGACTAAAAATTTAGAAAAATTAAAAAGTGACTTATTGTTTTTAATTGATAATCTTAATTTCGCGTTATTAACCTATTTTGTGATTTTAGGGTCGAACTAGTAACTTTCAGTATATAGTGATAAACAAGATAAGACGAATCTTATAACATATGCTAGACATGACATAAAATTTATGGATCAGATTATCAAGTATCAACAAATGGATGCTATGATAATGAATATTACCAGGAAATTCTTAAAATATAATGTAGAATTAAAAAATGATCTGCTAAGCAGGGTATAGATATTGTTATACCTAGTGCCTAAAGGTGTCAAGCCTCATCTTGAGCGTATAATATCAATTCAGGATCATTTTACTCACCTTTGTTTAAGGAATTTGAATTGCATTTCATTATCATGTTGTTTATTATTAATTTTGACACTTCTTATATCTCATAAGTTACAACTGTTTCCTTCATTCTATAGCAATAGCATTGTAAGATAATGATTAACTTGATTTGACAAGTGAGTAGCCTTTGTTACCATATGGCATACAATTGACACATCCACTCTTTATGCCAACTTGTGTTGATTCTTGAGTTTTGGATTTTGAACAAATATTTTTTCATTTCTCATTAAAAGTTATGATTATTAATTAATTCATCAAAATCTTTCAATGTCACAATCTCTTGTGGAATACCAATTGTATTTTTATGGAATAGTTTTTTTATGCAATTTCACTAACAATTTTTTTTCTCTCTCTTTTCTAACAATTTCTTTTGAAGCAAAATATTTACAAGCATCAGTCTTTCGATATTTCAATAGCTATATTTTTTTTTTGTGCACTCATTTATTGGATATCTTTATTTATGCTTTTCTTGGAAGCATCCTCCAGAGGATATTTACTTGGGAAAATTTCATAAATAAGAAGTTAAGTATCACCTACTTCAAAATTAAGAACAAATGTTTCAAATTTCAGAAATCAGATACTATATAAAATTTATTTATGATTTAATTAATTAATTATATATATTACGGTTATAAATTTATATAATCTAGTCACAAATTAACGATTTAATTAGTCACATATTATTTTTCGATCACAAATAAAAAATTTTATATGTGTCAAATTATTTTACAGTCACAATTCAAAATTTTTATAGGTTACAATTTGTTCATCGGTCACAAATTAAAANATGATTTAATTAATTAATTATATATATTACGGTTATAAATTTATATAATCTAGTCACAAATTAACGATTTAATTAGTCACATATTATTTTTCAATTACAAATAAGAAATTTTATGTGTCACAAATTGTTCTACTTTAACAATTCAAAAAATTTATACATCACAATTGTTTATCGGTCACAAATCAAAAACTTATGTCATAATTTCTTTATCGGTCATAAATCACAAATATTATAAGTCACAACTTATCAAACAGTCACAAATTTTCAATCAGAAATTTTATATATCACAAATTATCTTACGGTACAATTCAAAATATTTTTAAGTCATAATTTGTTCATCGATCACAAATCAAAAAATTATACGTCACAATTTATTTATCGTTCACAAGTCACAAATATTCGGTCACAAATTAACAATTTTTTAGGTCACACATGATTTCTTAGTCACAATTTATCTTTTTCACTACTCATATATTGTTTATTGGTTACAGATTAACCAATTCAGTGATCACAATCAACCAAATAATTTGTGACCACAACCAACACTTGTGATCGCCACCTCACCACTCCCTCCAACAGCCACCGCCACCTTGACAGACCCATCGCCATCGCCACCGACATCTAACCATCACTTCCGACCACAACCACCAACTCACCAGCACTACAACCAACGTTATTAGTCACCACCACCCAACCACCACCAAAAAATCAGATCTAAAATTATTAGTCACACAGCACTGCACCGCCATCTTCTTAGCCCAAACCCTATATAAACGCATCGCCACCTACACCAACAAAGCCTCACAACGCAACACACCACCATCGCCACCAACACCATTACAACATCTCCACCATGCGGTGCTTCACAGATTGCTGCGGGACGAAGCCGTCGCAGTGGCTGCGTACGCAGATCGCTGGGATACGGACGATAGGCGGGTAGATCGCTGTTGACGGTAGTGTGCGATATCAAGCAGTGTTGCTCCGACGTCTTCCCTTTTGGCGACGACGATGAGGTAGATAGAATGGGAGGTAGAGGAGAGAGAGAGAGAGAGAGAGAGAGAGAGTTGATTGAAAATAGGGAAGAAGATGAATATTAGGGTTTGGGGGTATGGGTATATAATTAATTGAATTTTACAATATTATTATTTAATATTAAATATTGTATTTTGATTTGATTTTTGTATATATAAACTATAATTCCAATTTTTGAAATGTAATTTTTAAAAGTAATATTCCATGTAATTTCCACTATTTACTTTTTGTTATATTTTCTCTATACATAAATGTGGGATTTAGTGGTTCTCCTAACACTACTAGACTAGTGCTATTTGTGATATTTACATTGTTTATTATTCTTTCTTATGCTACTTAAGTGTCACACACTTATTGGCTAAGTGATCACTTGGATTGTGTTAGTTTGAATCACTTGTGACCGTTGGATGAGATGGACGGTTGAGATTGAGTCTTGCAAGATATTTTGTCTCTTGGACTCCTTGAGAGACTGAAGACCTCTTTCATTCTAGAATATTCCAATTTTTCACTTTCCTTCTTGGTCTCTCTTTCGTGAATTCTGTCTTCTCCTTCTCTTGGGTGATTTCTGAGTAATTTATTCTAGTAATTTAGGGGTTAATCTTGGGTATATCTAGGCCTGGAATAGTGGCTAATTTTGGTGTAGATTTTTCTCTAAATATGTGGCTAGAATCTGTGTGTTTTTGGGAAATCGTTCTCGATCGATGACCCGAAATTGAACTTGTACGTTCTATGTTAAAATCTCTCTTTGTGGATGACAGTTACAAATGTGGAAGAGCTGTTCCTTAGCCTATAACTTCCGGCCATAGAAGGGAAGCATAACTCGGCTTCAGTATTTTTGAGTTTCTATATTTTCTTTATGCTTTGTGCTGTTTAGTTTTAATTGTGAGTTGTGCTTTGAACTCTAAAGATTCCTAACAAAACTGGTATTAGAGCCCTTCGATCTAAGGCTTGGTCGTATTCTTCCTTGAATCTGTTTGGGTTATTTCTTTCGAGTGATATTATCGGTATAGACCTTCTAAGGTCTAAACTGAAAATATTACTTTAAGGCATCTTGTATTTTAATCGACACTGATTCCTCTGTGTTTGTTTATTTTGTTTGTTGTTGACTGAAGTGGGTGATTGGTGGCTCTGGTTGGCTTGCTCGATTGAGAGATTGAGGGTATATTTGCTATTTTTTCAACAGTAATTGGTAAGATTGTTCCAAACCTCACTTTGAATTCGGTTTGGTGTCCTTTTGTGATTGATATATGATTGTATGATTACTTATCCGTGAATTCCTGTAATTGGACTTTTGTGATTGATTTGTATCTTGGAAGCATATTTACTTGCATCAAATACCTGTGTATTTCCTGAGTTTAAATCACACCCGCACATACATTACATTGAGGTTTCTTGATCAGATTGATTCATTACTTTGCTTCAATTTCTGGATATTATCTTAACTCTGTATTTCTATTTTACATTGATCATTTGAAAAAAAAAAATTCAAAACCTTTTCTATCATGTCCACGAGTACATGCCACCCTTTCATAGAATCTGTAATGGGTTCGATGGTCGAATTATCATAATTCTATGGAAAAGGGGATTACTCGATATGGAAACAAAAAATGAGGGCCATTTTGGTCCAACAGAGAGTTACAAAACCCCTCGATGATCCTGCTAGAGTTACAAAACCCCTCGATGATCCTGCTACTTTTTCTGATGAGTTAAAAGCTAAACTTGTTGAAATCGAAGAAATGAATGAAATTACTTATAGTTCTATAATTTTGCACTCATCTGATAATGTTGTTAGACAAGTTGATAGTGCTAAAGATGCTAGAACTTTGTGCACTAGTTTAGATGCCTTGTTCTTGACTAAAAATTTGCCTAACAAGATATATCTGTTAGAAAAGCTGTTTAGTTTTAAGATAGACTCAGGGAAGGATGTGGAAGGGAATTTGAGTGACTATTGCATAATTGTTAATAGTCTGGCTCACAATGACAAGAAGTTTGAGGATGAAGATTTAGCTGTGATACTGTCGAAGAATCTTAAAAGAAATAAAAAATGCCATAAAATGTGGTAGGAACACTCTCTCACAAGCTATTGTGGTAGATGCTTTGAAATCTAGAGAACTAGAACTGAAAAGAGACAACAAAACTAATTTCAGAGAAGAAAGTCTATTTGTTAGGGGAAGACCTGAAAAGAAAGAATTTAACTTCCATAACAAGAAGGGAAGGAAAAAATATAAAATGAGATCCAAATCTAAAGACAAAAGTAACAAGAAATGCTATAACTATGGAAAGTTAGAACATTTCAAGAGGGACTGCTTTGACTGGAAAAAGAAACAAAAAGATTTGAACAATACTGATCTAAATAATGCTGCCATTGTTTCTGATGGAGCTGTCAAGCAACTCAGAGATGTAAGATATGTCCCTAATTTGAAGAGGAACCTTATTTCCTTAGGAACTTTTGAAGATGAGGGATATACCTTTAAATTTGGAAATAAGATTCTGAAAAATAATGAGGGGGTTTTTAGTAGTTTTGAAAGGACCTAAGAAGAATTGACTGTACTATCTTGAGGGTAGAATTGAAATACCACCTGATTCTAGTCTTGTTACAGTTAGTTAAGATAAAACTGAACTCTGGCATAATAGAATGGGTCACATTGGGTTTAAAGGGCTAGAATCTTTAAGTAATCAGAAATTAATTAAAAAAAGATGACATTGAAGCTATGGACTTCTGTAAGACTTATGTTTTGGGTAAGTCCCATAAAGTGAGCTTTGAAGCTAGCTCTCATAGAACCAACAGACCATTGGACTATGTCCATGCTGATCTATGGGGTCCTGAGAAGCATTCCACATTTGGTGAAAGTAAGTACTTCTTGTCTTTAGTGGATGATTACTCAAGGAAAGTTTGAATTTATCATTTGAAGGCTAAATCTGAAACTTTTGGAAAATTCAAAATTTGGCTTAAGTTTGTTGAGAACTAGTTGGACAAAAAATTTAAAACATTAAGAATTGACAATGGGCTTGAGTTCTGTAATTTTGAATTTGACAACTTTTGTAAGCAAAAGGGAATAACAAGACATAGAACACTTAAGTATACACCTGAATAGAATGGCGTTGCTGAGAGAATGAACATGACCATAATGAACAATGTTATGTGCATGTTGATTAGCTCTGGCTTTACCAAAGGTTTTTGGGCTGAAGCTGCAAATACTGCAGCTTATCTGATTAATAGATCACCATCCAGTAATATAAACTTTAAGTCTTCATAGGAATTGTGGACTGGGGAGCCTCCAAATCTAAATCACATAAGGGTTTTTGGATGTGCTGTATATGTTCATCAGTCTGAAGGGAAAGTTGAGCCTAGTGATGTCAAGTGTGTGATGTTAGGGTATCTCGAGGGTGTGAAAGGGTATATGTTATGGTTTTTAGGGGTTCAGGGCATCAAGATTATTAACAGCAGAAATGTAATCTTTAATGAATCTGAAATGCCATGCCTAAAACAGAAAACTAATGAATCTAACAAATCTGAAACTGAAAAAAATGTTTAGACTGAGGTGAAGTTGACCAAGTTTGATTCACCTAAACCTGGAAATGATGAAAATAACCCTACACATCATGAAACTGAAATTGAAACTGAACCTGCAGAGGTAACTGAGCTTCAAGATAACATTGAACCTGTTGAAACTGAACTTATTAATGATTAGCCACCCAATCAAGACTATCAGCTCACTAGGGATAGGGCAAGAAGGAAAATCAAGCCTAATCCCAGATATAAATCCCTAAACTTGACTGATTTTACCTTAGTTTCAGGTGAAGACAAATAGAACCTGCCACTTATGAAGAAGCTGTTAATGGAAAATATTCTGAAAATTGATTAAAAGCTATGCAGGAAGAAATGCAATCTTTGAGTAATAACAAAACCTGGAAACTTGTTAAGAAACCTAAAGATCAGAAACTGGTTCAATGTAAGTGGATCTACAAGTTAAAGGAGGGTTTGAATCCTAATATTCCTGTGAGGTTTAAGGCGAGGTTAGTTGCTAAATGTTATACTCAAAGAGATGGTATGGACTACAATGAAATATTTTCACCTGTGATTAAGTATAAGATAATCAGAATGATGTTGGCTCTTGTTGTTCAATTCAATTGGGAACTTGAACAACTTGATGTAAAAACTGCATTTTTATATGGGAATTAGAAGAGGATATCTTCAAGAGTCAACAACAAGGTTTTGTGGCTAAAAGCAAATATGATTATGTTTGCAAGTTGGAAAAATCATTGTATGGGATGAAACAAAGCCCAAGACAATGGTACAAGAGATTTGATACTTATGTGCTAAAGATAGAGTTTAAAAGAAGTGAATTTGATGCTTGCTTGTATTTTAATAACATGAAGAGTGGGTGTGAAGTTTACTTGCTGCTTTATGTTGATAATATGCTTTTGGCTGGACCTAGCAAGTCTTAAATTAATGAACTGAAAGATCTTTTAAAATCTGAATTTGACATGAAGGATTTAGGAAATGCTAGAAAGATTATTGAAATGGTTATAACAAGGAATATGGCTGAAAATATGTTAACTATTTCACAAGAAGCATATTTGAATAGAATGGTAACAAACTTTGGTGTGAAAGATAGTAAAAGTGTGAATGTGCCTCTTGTTGGTCATATGAATCTGTCACACGCTCATTCTCCTAAATCTAAATCTGAATTGAAAGAAATGGAAAATGTACCTTATGCAAATGCCATAGGTTCTGTTATGTTTGCTATGATTGCTACCAGACCTGATCTTACATTTTTCATTAGCCTCCTAAGTAGATTTATGTCCAATTCTGGCAAACTACACTGGACTGGAATGAAATAGTTGTTAAGGTATTTGGTTGGGACTTTAAATCTAGGCTTAGTGTATGAGAAAAGATCTGAAAACTTAACCCTTAAAGGATATGTTGATGCTGATTTTGCTGGTGATAAAGATAGTAGAAAATCAACCACAGCATACTTCTTTACTCTAGGTGAAAACTGCATAACATGGAAATCACAGCTACAGCTTTTAGTTACCTTGTCTAGTACTGAAGCAGAATATGTTGTCATAACAGAAGTTGTTAAGGAATGTATTTGGTTGAAAGGGATCTTAAAAGAATTAAACTTCATGCATGATACACCTATTATGTTTACTGATAGTCAAAGTACTTTATTGCTTTGCAAAAATCATGTTTATCATGAAAGATCAAAACATATTGAGGTGAAGTATCGTTTTATTCGTGAAAAAACTGTCTCAAGGTGAAGTTGAACTTGTTAAGATTCATACCAACAAAAATCCCTCAATGGGGACAAAAATTCTACTTGTATGAAAATTTAAATTGTACTTATCTTTGTTACATATTGCCACAGGTTAATATTCTTGCAGGTAGTGAGCAATGATGATGAACAACCTTCCATGTGCAAATTCGCAACCAAAAGAGAGAGTGTGTTATGAGAACCAAGGTAAAGAATGTGGGATTTAGTAGTTCTCCTAACACTATTGGACTAGTGCTATTTGTGACATTTACATTGTTTATTATTCTTTTTTATGCTGCTTGAGTGTCACACACTTATTGGTAGCTAAGTGATCACTTGGATAGTGCTAGTTTGAATCACTTGTGACCGTTGGATGAGATGGACTGTTGAGATTGAGTCTTGCAAGATATTTTGTCTCTTGGACTCCTTGAGAAACTGAAGACCTCTTTCATTCTAGATTATTCCAATTTTTCTCTTTCCTTCTTGGTCTCTCTTTCGTGAAGTCTGTCTTCTCCTTCTCTTCGATGATTTTTGAGTAATTTTTTCTAGTGATTTAGGGGTCAATCTTGGGTTAATCCAGACCTAGAATAGTGGCTGGTTTCGGTGTAGATTTTTCTCTAAATTTGTAGCTAGAATCTATGCGTTTTTGGGAGATCGTTCTCGATCAATGACATAAGAAAGAAGGAAATACAACTTGTGCACCTTAAACCAAACATCTAAACTGACATCAAGCATAGCAAATTAATAAAAAGATCTTTTATAATTTCATTTAACGTGTGCGCGAGCGTGCGGGCAGGAGTGTATATAGGATTTTTCTTGGGTTGTGGCAATATGCAAGGTGGGTGGGTTGTGTCGGGCCAAGCTTTACGCTTCCATTTCAAACCAAACATGTAAAGTCACCATAATTAAACTATTTGTATAGAGGTATTTTGACATATTTTTTTACACATGCTGAGCATGCACCTCAGCCCTTTAATTGAATAAATGAAATTCAAATCAAGGGTTGAGATGCACGTCATCTCATCATCTGTCAAAGAATTTGTCGAGGAAATTGTATAAGTAGCATGGTTTAAGACATTATGCCAATGAAAGACCTATTAAGACAGTAATATCTCATGTTAAAACGCTTGTTTTCTTGGTTAGCCTCAAGATTAGTCTGACCAAATTTATTTTTCTTGTGAAAACAACATTAATAAAAATAACTAAAATAAATAATTCCTAAATGACTATTCTTTTTAATAAATAAAAAATGAATTACTAAATTAAAAATTTCCAGATTCCTTAATTAAATTAAAAAAGAAAAGTTATCTTGATAATGCCTTTAAGTTGTATACTTTTAATTGGACTATAGGACCCAGAATTTGGCAGAGACAACCGTAAAGGGGCTTCAGTTTTTATCTTCTTAGAAATCAGAATGTAGGAACAATAATTTATATCCTTGTTTCTTATGCCTTTATACTTTGTTTAATATTCTTTCTTTATTTTGCTTTATGTAGTAATGTTAGGTCAGTTTTGAAACAAAACTTCGGAATATTATAAAGCCACCATTCAATAAGCATTGCATAATATGAAGTGGAAAAAAAAGAGGTTTTGTCAAGTAAAAGTTGTGCTATCAAACAACAATTTTACGTTATTATACAATTTCTCCAAATTATAATGGCGAGTACCATTAAATTTCGAACATTGAATTGAAGAGGATTGAATGGATCGGGATCAAAGAAGATGAGTATATGTGGAAAAACGTACACAACTCATATAACATATTTTTGTCATAAAGTGAATAGTCTTATACTTAACATAGGAACCATAAATAGAAACAATAAGGTATGATATTCTTTTCTGGATCTGTAAGGCTTCACTTCATAATCATACCTATTGGGGAAAGTATCAAGTAAAGAAGATATTCAAGATTCATTTCTCCAACATTTAGCATCTTAAAATTTCCAAATATCTTATCTTAATCTTTGCTAATGTAATATTGAAGATATCAAGAACTTCATTTTCTGAAATGTGAAAAACTTTCTTCTTCTGTCATTGCATTACGATGTATTATTTGAAATCTTAGTGTTCGAGATTATCAAGTCTCTTTGTTTGCTAGTCGGATTCATTTTTTCGAAAGATCAAACACATAATTCTTTTATAAATGAGTATGAATGTTAAATCAAATTATCGATAGTTTTAGATGTTAAGAAAAGATAAAAGTTTGACTGCAATTAGGGGTGTCAACGAGTCAAGCCGCGAGTCGAAACTTTTTGCTCGGACTCGGCTCGAGTAAAAATATTTCGAGCTTTTTTTTGACTCGAGCCGAGTCGAACAAAATTTAGGCTTGTAGCGAGCCAAGCCGGCTCGATTTTTTATTTTATTTTATTCGTGACTAATCTAAATTTTTTTTAAAGAATTTAAAATTTATACGTATTAATAATAACTAAATATTAGCATATAAAAAATTATAACTAAAATGAAAAGAAAAATTAAAGAACTAAAAAAAGAAGTGACATTCAAGTTTTTTTTTTTTTTTTCAGGCTAACGGGCCGGCCTGTTGAGCCACACGGACCAGCCCGACTCGAGCCGACACCTCAAAATGGGACTCAGCCTGAGCCTCGGCTCGGCCCAGCTCGAGCTTTTTCCGGGTTAAGCACGAGCCCCCGAGCCTTTTTGCCTTTCCTAAATGCATTTATAGCTTTAACATCACCCAATGTATAACTTTTTTTTTGCTTTGATCATAAAACATTTTTATCCTAGATTCGTCCTTGAACTTTTTTTTTTTGTTTTTTCAATTTAAACTCTCTATCCTATGGATCAATGAAAATAGGTGGCTAACAGAAATGATGATGGGGTGTATAAAATATGCTCCCACTTGACAAATCCACTTATTGTTAGACAATTTGTGGTACCGAAATGAAAAAAGAAAGCATGTCTTATCTAACCAGACGCTTACTGAAATTTTTTATATCACGCCAATTTAGCAAATGAAAATAGACAAAGAGCCAATGATCATTGAAAGTTCCATGACTATCTTGGAAAAAAAGATTAGTTTAGGGGTAATTGTATTCAGACAACAGTTTTTGTTTACTGCACCATATTTTAATTGTAATTAAAGTCCCCATTTTTTTTCATTGTCACAATTATGTTTTCAACTTTTTTACGCCACGTTTTATTGCCAACTTCTCATTAATTAGCATATCTTGTCATTCATGCCGATTTTTATCTAAAAAACTCATTACGAGAGCCTATAAAGACTTATTTATCCTTAAATTATCAAAATAAAAATAAAAGATCGACAAAATATTTACCTGTCATTTCAAAACATTGTTAAAAAAATAATTGAACAAAAACTATCATCATAGACAAAATGTGCTAATTAAAGTATAACAGATGTTATTAAGGCTCTATTTGACACCCAATCTCATTTCTTTTTATCTTTATTTATTTCAATCACACATTCTCCAAATAAAATAATATTACACACAAATCTAAAATTTTTCATTACTTTTCAACCACACATTCTGCCATTAAGAATTCATTTTTTTTTTCCCCAAAATGAATGTCAAACACAAGCTAATTTATCCCATTAGTCCAAGTTGGGATCATGAAATTTTATTATATAATAGAGGTTATACTTTAATTGAAGGTTATGATAAGAATATGACTAAAAAAGTTGAAGATATACATGTTACAATTAACAAAAATGAAATACTTTTATTGCATTTTAATGTGATGCAACTATAAAATTGTAGTTTTAAAATGAAGCAGCACTCTAAGTTGGGGGGTGACTAACAGTGTTTATTTTAACCCCAAAAGTAACAGTCCTCTTGATGCAGATTCCTGTATATTATGAATGCACAAAGTTAACCGTTTTACAACTTCCATAAGTACCTTAATGTATGCAAGAAATCTTTTTTGAGCATAAAATGGTAAAAACACAGTTTAGCTGAGAACGTGGATTTGATAACAAATATTCATAAAGATGAACAAGACATCTTTAACGTGGTGGGATTCACAAAAGTATTCAAAATGTCCCAAAATCTCGATAAAGCTCATTCTTTCACTGTGAAGCAAAAGATTTGGCTGATAGAATTTTTTTTGTAGAACTGAATTCCAAACCCCCTACAGGCTGTAGACCACAACGGAAGCAAGGTACTTGATTCACTTAGCTTTATTAACTATATAAGGCCTGGAGGGAACCACAATGGTCACCAAGACAGCACTTGTTCTTTAACATATAATTGTTTCTTGTTATCCCTCTTTCTGTTTGCAGAATGGCGCACAGAGATTCGGTCCCTGCTACTTGGACCAACCCACCGATGAGTGACAAGTCGAATCCTAAACCTCCAACAACAGCCCTTGGAACTCATAGTTATTTGACTGATCATGATACCGCAAAACTGAAACTGAGTAATGATGAATTGGATCACAGTCGTGCATTTCATCACGGTGCTCCACTTCACAGTACCGGAGGCAGAGGTCGTTTGATGAAGGGTGATCGGCATGATTCCCGCTTTGCGACTGATGATATTGGATTGAACAAGCAAATTCTGGGCACGCATGCTCCAGATCATGAAGATCTTGATGTGAGGCCTGTTCTTTCCATCATTGAGGAAATCCTGCGACGTGGCAAACCTCTGTACATCGTTCATGTACTACCTAATCCTCGCTGCCAAACATGTTTTTCTGGTTTATATGCTTTCTAGACTTCATTTTAGCTGCATTTAACTAACACTTTTATATGTTTATATAATATAGGGAGCTCAAGTTCCAGCATATTCAGAGTCATATGAAGATAAGTCCTTTCAAAGTGCTTACCACGATGCTGAGATAGTTAAACTGTTGGCATATCCCCTAAACAAAATTTCCTGTGAGGTATATAAAAACTCTGCTTCTCTTGTGCTCTCTTGATTTTCTTAAAAGCAAATCATGCACCATTAGTCAATAAATACTTTCCTATTTTGTTTGCATTAGTTTCGTGAGCTACATAAATTTGTATAAACTTGCAATAAGAGGCCTTGGATTGTATATAGAGACAAACTTGGAATTTGGGAAGTATATAAGCCCCCTAAACAAGACATTGTATTTCGATTGTCAACTCAAGATTATGAATGTTTAATGCAACAGATAATTTGCAAATGTTCCGTTGGAGGAGAAGCACATTCAATAGCCATTGGACTCCTTGAGACACTGTCTAACTACGGGTGGGATGCCAAGGTGGTCATTACCTTTGCTGCTTTTTCAGTCAGCTATGGTGAATTTTGGCTGGTTGATCAACTTCGCGTGAAGAATCAACTTGCCAAGGATATTGCAGCTCTGAAGGATCTACCTGATACATTGGAGCACAATGAAGAAATGAAAAAGAAGTTTGAAGCTGTTATCAATCTTTTACAGACTGTACTGGCCGTGACTCGCGTCATTATAGAGTTCAAGGAGCTCCCCACTCATTACATTAACCGGGATTCACCGGAAATGGTAACAGCAACTGCTCACATTCCGACAACTGTTTATTGGATCATAAGGAGCATTTTAGCCTGTGCATCAATATTCCTAAACCTTGTTGGCAGTGGTCATGAGTATGTTTCTTATTGTGACTAATTAACTTAGTAAATGAAAACAAGAAACTCTGAGTTTGAAATGTATTGACATTTGAATAATGTTATCGGGGATCAGGTACATTACGTCTACTGCTGAGTCCTGGGAGATATTAACTCTAGCTAATAAGCTCTCCCACATGTCTGAGCACTTGCAAACACAACTGAAGAAGTTGAAGGAGTTGATTGGTAAGTCACCAAAAAAGTTGATTGGTTTGAAATTATTGGCATGCCTAAACTAAAGCTAAGGTAGTCCTACGAAGGCACTTAGTATGGTCCACCTTCTCCATATTGCAGGGAGATCTCAGATAAGTAGAAAATTAGTGCCTAAAGATCCTTTCTTTACTACTTTTATGGGGTGGGG
>CAIGRF010122822.1:0-12999 GCA_903798235.1 Fraxinus ornus | reverse complement strand
TTTGTGCCCACCCACAAATCTAGAGAGAGAGAGAGAGAGAGAGAGAGAGAGAGAGAGAGAGAGAGAGAGAGAGTCCTGAACCTAGTTCCATTGCTCTATAATTGCTACCTCTTACCCCTTAAGCTGGGCTTTGGCCTTACTTCTCCTTTTGGTGCCTTAATATATCTGAACACATCCAGTCTCTACACACGTCTCACCATGCTGGAATACTTTTCCTCTCTCATGAAGAGGATCTTGAGATTAGGGTTCTCCCTTCTCCATATCTTTGATCTTTCTCCAATGTTAATGTTCTTGAGGATTGATTTGCGATTGTGTAGTTAGTGTTCATGTACTGCTGTGGATAAATTTTAACTAAATTGTGTAGTTAGTGTTGACTGACCAACAACTAGATTTTGAGAACATATGTATTAAAAACAAAAATGTTTGTGAAGAAATAGGTACTTTTTGAAAGTTAATGGGCTATTAATTAGTATAATTATTCTATTTAGAATTAAGAGATACAAGATGTAATATCTGAGTTTTGCTTGAATTTAATGAGTTTATTTATGTAGTATCTTAAATATTAGTAATTTTACAAAGAGTTTTAGATGTATCAAAATTCAAATGATGGAAAGGAAGAAGAGAGTTAGTGAGTTCGCGTTAAGAAGGGAGGAAATACTACTTTGAGCACCTTTTACCTAACATCTAAAGTGAAATCAAGCACGTGAATCTTCATATAATTTTAAAAGATATTTGATTGAATGACCGAAAATCTCATTGATTAGAAATCGTTCGTAATGGGCATGTCATGCTCAACTTAAAACCGTGATTTTCTACGTTAGTCCCAAAAATAGTCCAACAAAATGTATTTGCAGGTGAAAAGTACATAAAATAAGTAAAATAAAAGAATTCCAAAATGGACTCTGATATAATATGGCATCGATAATTTGCCACGTGGGGTAAATAAGGCCAACGTTCTCTGAGATACGCTTCACGTCTACCACCATGAAGTCTTCGTCCCAATAAGACTGCCTATCTCTAGGAAGTCGACCTCAATGAGACCCGCTGGCCTCTACATTCACTTGAGCCGTCTACCAACATAAGGCCGTCTACCTCCACGGGGCTGTCGGCCCCATAGATTCGTCAACCCCCATGAGGCCCTCTACGCTTATATAAGCTGTCTATCACAATAAGTTCAACGCCACACTTAACCATGCAAACGAAAATGAGCTGTGCAAGAACCGTTCAACCGTAAACATGGGCATAACCGACTGCTTAGGTAGTGGGGTCATTTCCACCGGAACGCGGGGAAGAGGGGAAGCAAATGTGGGACACGTGGCACAGTTTACTTCCGTACGCGTGTGTAACAACGGGTGTCTATAAATACCTAAGGTGAGAAACGTATTTTCTTCTTGAACCCGAACTACGTGAATTCGCATTATACTATCTTACCACTCTTAAAAAGCCGATTACTAATTCTCATGCCGGAGGTAAACACGAAGAAATTCCACTGAACAGAAAAGTTAGTTCAAGGAGACGGACTAGGAGTGAAACACGCATGATCGGGAATACAGTAGAGACGGAGTCGAAGTCTGTTACAAAGGGTCATAACCCGCCACAGCAGTACGTAATGCAGAGCCAATTTAATGCCTTGGAGACAGAATTGGCAGCCATGATAACCCTTTTGCAAAGTCAAACGCAGAAAATTGCAGCCCCTCCGCAGAGTTCATCGGAGGCCGTAAGTGAGTAACCACCCCAGGTGGCTCAAACGGTTACCTTACCTATTACTCAACCAGCAACAGGAGACATGAGGGCTTCAGGATTTGTGTTTCCACAGATTTCCCAACCCGTAACAGAATTGGAAAAGAGAATAGAGGAGATGATGACTCAGAAGATAGACAATATATTAACCAAGAGAAAAGACAGGCGCAAGCAGATGGTCCTGGAGGAGGATCCTTTCTCCCCTGAGATTATGGTCGTGCCTTTTTTTGAAAGGCTTTAAACAGCCAATGATAGAAGTATATGACAGAGTCACGGACCCATTGGACCACTTGCGGACCTTCGTTGACTTAATGAGGCTCTACGCAGCCCCAGATGCAGTGATGTGTAGATCATTCCCCCAACGTCGAGGAGGGAGGCTAGAGACTGGGTGGCCACACTAGCATCCAGGTCTATAAAGACCTTTGACGAATTGTCCAGGAGTTTCATGGCATACTTTATGAGCAGCAAGAGGAAATGAAAAATAGATATTAGATTGATGCAGGTGGTACAAGAAAAGGATGAGTCTTTGCAGGAGTATTTGGCTAGATTGAACAAGGCTACACTTGGTATAAGGGACCTTCAGATGTCTGCAGTAGTGACATCGTTAAAGAATGGTATGCGGAATCGGGGCTTCAAGATGTCACTTTCCAAAAATCCTCCGGAGTCAATGCGTGACCTGTTGAAGAAGGGTGACAAGTATGTTGAAGCAGAATTAGCAGAAAAGGTTACAAAAAATCTTAGAGAAGGATGGAAGACGGGGAGAAACAACTGAAAGATAGGGGATGTACAAAAATCCGTTTCCAAGGACAAGCAGATGAATGACCATTTAAACCGGGGGTACCCTCAGGACCAGTTGGTCAGGCAGAGATGGGAGGAGGCCAAAGCCTCACCCCTTTGAATACTTCGAGAGATAAGATATTGATGGAAATTCGAGACATGAATAAACTTGAATGGTCGAGACCGATGGCAGCATCAGTTGGCAAACGGGGATAAGAACAAATATTTCCATTTCCATAAGGACCATGGACATAAAATTGAAGAATTTATACATTTGAAGGAGGAGATTGAGCGTCTCTTGAAGCGGGGCTTTTTGACTAAGTATACGAGGAATGATCAAGGCAAGCAGAAGGTTGAGGATCGACCGCTGCCTAGAGTCGGTGTTATAAATGTAATTGTTGGAGGAGTTGCAGCGAGTGGGGACTCGAACTCTGTTAGAAAAAAGCTATGTACGAATAGCTGCAGTCTGTGAGTTTTGATGAAGAGGACTTGATAGGTGGGCGACCCCCCACGATCATGCCTTGGTAATAGTCGGCGACATCGTATACTATGATGTCAAAATGGTGTTGGTTGAAGGCGAGAGCGTAGCGGACGTTCTCACTTGGGAAGCATTTCAAGGATTGAAAATTTCAGCAAAAAGGTTGAAGGCGGTGTCAATCCCCTTACAGGATTTGGAGAGGCTACTGTAATACCAGAATGAGTAGTAGAGCTACCAGTAACGTTGGGTACCTACCCTACAAGTGTGGTCATCTTAGCAAATTTTTTGGTTGTCAAAACCCACATAGAGTATAACGCGATCTACGATCGACCCTCATTGAATGCTGCAGGGACCATTCTCTCTACTTACCACCAGGTGATGAAATTTCCAACCAGTCGAGATGTGGGATGTGTGAGGGGCAACCAAAAGTCCTTGAGGAAGTGCTACGTGGACAGCATACAGACGAAGGGATCCCACTAGTGATGATACTGGACCTCGAGCCCCCAAGGGGACAACTCGAACCCCTGACACTGCAGAAAGAATTATTGTGGCCAGAGGACATGAATTCAACCTGGGGGGGGCAGAATTGGAGCAGGGCGAGAAAGATGAGTTGGTGAAATATCTGACAAGTTATTTGGATGTTTTTGCATAGAGCTCAAGTTAAAGATGGCAACGGGGCGGGTTCGGGGCTGTACACCCTCACCCCACCCCGCCACACCACTCTCCCATCCCGCCCCGCGCCACGCCCCATCTCAGACGGGGCGGGGCAGGTTCGGGACGCGAGCTTGCCTCGTTTCGGCCCCGTTTAATTTTTTTAATTTATTTTTTTACAAAAATTTATTGTTAATTAATTTTTTTTAATTTTTAATTTTTTTAATTCTTCTCGGGGCGGGTTCGGGGCACTTCGGGGTGGGGCACCCCCTCCCCGCCCTGCCCCACCAACCCGTTGGGACGGGGCAGCGCCGGGGAGAGTTTTTTTACCATCCCTAGCTCGAGTGACATACAAGGGGTTGACCCGTCTGTTGCACAACATCGCATGGGTGTCTTACCAGGTGCTAAACCAATAAAGTAGAAGAAAATAAATTTTGCCCCAGAACAGCAAGCAACAGTATAGGCTGAGGTCGATAAACTACTGCAGGCAGGTTTCATCAGGGATGTACAGTATCCCGAGTGGTTAGCAAATGTCGTCCTAGTGAAAAAAATCGAATGGAAAATGGCGTATGTGTGTAGACTACACAGGGCTCAACAAGGCGAGTCCAAAAGGCTCGTACTCTCTACCCAGAATAAATCACCTAGTGGACGTCACATCGGGTCACAAGTGGCTAAGTTTTCTGGGACATATTATTATACGACCATGCTGTTCGGTCTAAAAAACGTTGGGACAACTTATCAGAGAATGGTGAATAAGGTCTTCAAAGACCTGCTCGAAAGTGTCATAGAAACGTATGTGGATGACATGGTCGTCAAGAGTGTGAAGGCCAGCAGCCATGTTAGCGACTTGCAGAATGTGTTCAACACCGCTCGACAAAACAAGCTGAAGTTCAATCTAGAGAAGTATGTTTTTGGAAGAGCAGACGGCAAGTTCTTGGGTTTTATGATCACACAGAGGGGCATCGAAGAAAATTCGGATAAAATTCAAGCCATTTTGGAGATGAAGAACCTTGAAAATAAGAAGGAGTCCAGATGCTGACGAGCCAGGTAGCGGCACTGAATTGCTTCATGAGCCGAGCTATGGATAAGTGCTATCACTTCTTCAAGGTGATCTACGGGCAGCTATGCAAACGAGATTTTATCATGCCATACATGAAGTGTTTGCATCCAATAAAACCAAGAGTTTTCCAATCAGGAGATCTCGCACTAAGGGAAACAGCAGCGACATGTCATCCTCCAACCAAGCTTGGGCCAAATTGGGAAGGACCATACGAGGTGATCCGGAGTCTTGGGAAGGGACCTTATAGCCGAAAGACTTGAAGGTAAAATCTTTGGGCAGACCATGAAATGCTGAGCACCTCAAGCAGTACTATCAGTAGACAAACAAGTAGGGGATACGAGCAACGTAGTGTTTACATTTAAATATAGTTGTTAGGCGAATTTTTATTTCTTTATTTCTGATGTAATGATCGATTGTAAATATTGTAGCTAGGATTTTCATGATGTAATGCTTGCAATAGGCACACCTGATTGAAATATGTTTAATGAAAAGCCTAAGTGGCAGCAGATGATAAGGGCGCTACGGAAGGCCAGCCTAGCTGGGACGTCTGGTGCGCCTACTGAGTCCCCAAATCTTAGCAAGCTAAATTCTGCTATGAGATGTTTGTTTATAACTAATTGAAGTGAAGACTACTAGCGGTGAGCAAAAAAGTCAAAAAATTGGCTAGCTCAAAATCGTTAGGGACTGGTGATGAGTTTTTAAAATCGAAAATGGTTAAGACTCAAAATCACCTAACTCCAACCTCGACGATCCAAGATAGTTCTGTTGACCTATGGGTGACGTCTNTCAGGTCACGAGCGCCTAAGTTTCCTAGATGTGTTTTCCGGATATCATCAGATCTCCATGGCAGAGTCGGATCAGGAGAAAACCTCTTTCATAGTAGATGTCGGGACGTATTGTTATATAGCCATGCCCTTCGGACTAAAAAATGTCGGGGCAACCTATCAAAGAATGGTGAATAAGGTCTTCAAAGACCTGCTCGAAAGTGTCATAGAAACGTATGTGGATGACATGGTCGTCAAGAGTGTGAAGGCCAGCAGCCATGTTAGCGACTTGCAGAATGTGTTCAACACCGCTCGACAAAACAAGCTGAAGTTCAATCTAGAGAAGTATGTTTTTGGAAGAGCAGACGGCAAGTTCTTGGGTTTTATGATCACACAGAGGGGCATCGAAGAAAATTCGGATAAAATTCAAGCCATTTTGGAGATGAAGAACCTTGAAAATAAGAAGGAGTCCAGATGCTGACGAGCCAGGTAGCGGCACTGAATTGCTTCATGAGCCGAGCTATGGATAAGTGCTATCACTTCTTCAAGGTGATCTACGGGCAGCTATGCAAACGAGATTTTATCATGCCATACATGAAGTGTTTGCATCCAATAAAACCAAGAGTTTTCCAATCAGGAGATCTCGCACTAAGGGAAACAGCAGCGACATGTCATCCTCCAACCAAGCTTGGGCCAAATTGGGAAGGACCATACGAGGTGATCCGGAGTCTTGGGAAGGGACCTTATAGCCGAAAGACTTGAAGGTAAAATCTTTGGGCAGACCATGAAATGCTGAGCACCTCAAGCAGTACTATCAGTAGACAAACAAGTAGGGGATACGAGCAACGTAGTGTTTACATTTAAATATAGTTGTTAGGCGAATTTTTATTTCTTTATTTCTGATGTAATGATCGATTGTAAATATTGTAGCTAGGATTTTCATGATGTAATGCTTGCAATAGGCACACCTGATTGAAATATGTTTAATGAAAAGCCTAAGTGGCAGCAGATGATAAGGGCGCTACGGAAGGCCAGCCTAGCTGGGACGTCTGGTGCGCCTACTGAGTCCCCAAATCTTAGCAAGCTAAATTCTGCTATGAGATGTTTGTTTATAACTAATTGAAGTGAAGACTACTAGCGGTGAGCAAAAAAGTCAAAAAATTGGCTAGCTCAAAATCGTTAGGGACTGGTGATGAGTTTTTAAAATCGAAAATGGTTAAGACTCAAAATCACCTAACTCCAACCTCGACGATCCAAGATAGTTCTGTTGACCTATGGGTGACGTCTCTTTTGATTATTACAAACAAATTGTTTTTATCTCTAACAAATTGATTTCAAGTGTCTATAGTGATTATTGCATAGAGTCAATGACACGAAGATCGACATGGAAACAAATTAGCAAATCGAGGGTATGAAGAACAATATTAAAACCCGTGAAAAGTAGCCTCAACAAGAATCGAGACAAAAGTAGATGAATGATCAAACAATACACGCCAAAAATGTTCAAAACATTGTACTTAGATGTTTCACATTAATGTAAAGGTAAAATGCTTCAACACTTGACAAATGATCACTAAGAGCTCAAAGTAAATTTGTATGCATCAGAAAAATTATTTTCAAAATCAAATGATTGTATAAAATCTTTATCGAGTCACTTACCTTGAAAATAATACGTGAGAAAGTACTTCAAGAAAATACACCAAACGTAAAATCACGGAGGAAAACGTCCAGGGGCAAAATGCCCATCCGGATGTCCGGATGACCCCCAACAGTAATTTCTTTTTGATCGTCTGACATCTTCAAACGGCTAGTTGGTTACACGATCCGGACATCCGAATGGACAAAAGTTTGATCGGTTTGAATGCTTTACCTCATTCACTTTTCATTTGCAATAACTTTTCTTGAGCATTAAAGAGAGGCTTTTATTGATCACAACTACCTTATTCTCTATCCTTGAAAAGATCAAAAGCATTTAAATCTTAAAAAATTTTGAGCGATTAATTTTGTGAAAATCTTTAGTTTTTCAAGAAGTTTTTCAATCCAACGCTATGAGCTATACTCATTGACATCTATTGAAGTGTTTGCCTCTTCTTTTCTTGTTATCAACTTTGAATCTATCATTCAATAAGAATAGAAGATTTCACATGTAAATTCATTTTCATTCGTGGGTCGTGTTGAGCACCCGAAAAGCTCAACATTGTAAAAGGATCGGTGCTCCTTGGTTGTAAGTCACCGAAAGCATTGTAAAGGGTTGAGTTGCACCATAAGTCAATCAACATAGTAAAAAAAGGCCTTGCTCGTGCCAGAGAGTATGGTAACGGGGGACGTAGATCATTGCGTTGGATTGAACCTTCATATTACATCGTTTGCATTCTCTAACCCTTTTACTTAACGTCTTACCTTGTGCAAGTTTANTATTGTAGCTAGAATTTTTCATGATGTAATGCCTGCAATAGGCACACCGATTGAAATTTGTTTAATGAAAGGCCTAAATCGCGGCAGATGATGAGGGTGCTATGGAAGGACCAGTCTATCTAGGACGTCCCGGTGCGTCTACTGAGTCTCCAAATCACCTAACCCCGACATCGTTGATGACTACTTGAAGTGAAGACTATTAGCGGTGAGCAAAAAAATCAAAAATTGGCTAGCTCAAAATCGCTAGGGGTTGGTGATGAGTTTTCAAAACCTGAAATGGTTAAGGCTCAAAATCACCTAACTCCAACCTCGATAGCTCGACACATAGAGGTGAGCAAACAAAAGTTAAAAAATTGGCTAACTCAAAACCCCTAGAGACTGGTGGTAAGTTTTCAAAACCTGAAATGGTTAAGGCTCAAATTCACATAACCCCAACTCGATAATCCAAGATAGCTCGACACATAGCGATGAGTAAAAAAGTCAAGAACTTGACGGCTGAAAATCGTCAAGGGCTGGTGGTGAGTTTTCAAAACCAAAAAAGGTCGAGACTCAAAATCACCGAGCCCGACAATCAACATCGCTCGACACACAGTAATTAGCAAATATATATGTGTGTGTGTGTGTGTGTGTGTGTGTGTGTGATGTTCAATAAACAAGTGCTCATACTTGTAATGTAACAAAAGTGTCTGTCCACATCCCAGACCAGGAGAATGTGCAAGATAACTAAAGTGTCTATCCACATCCCGGACCAGAAGAATGTGCAAAACAACTAATTGACAAAAACATAATGAAAAGTGCTCAAAGGCCTACAACTAAAGATCACGTCAGCTCGAGCGAAGGGTTTCCTCACTCCCACCTCGTGATGTTTGCCCAAATGTCTTAGACTAGGGGGTTCGTTGCCTTTGCGCTTTTCTAAGAACCTATCAAACCTTGTGGGATCGATGGAAGGATACTCAGCAGATATCCACTCCTTGGTCAATTTGATGGACGTCGCCATCGCCATCCTCCCATAAGAGTGCAGAGCCTTAGCAAAATCAGTAGACAACTTGTACCGCTCTACCGAGGCCTCCAAATTCTTAGAGTACTCCAAAGTGGCCTTATATTTTACCATCGCCTCATCATCGAGCCAAAACAGAACACAAGTTGTTTATCTCAATCTCCTGCTCCATAGAACGAGCCTTTGAATCTTCGAGTGACTTCCTCAAGGAAGAAAGTTTCTTCTTATATTGGTGAGCCTCTCTCTTTTTCTCTTCTCTAATAGTCTTCAACTTCGATGCTAAACGGCGGCTTGACTCAGCGAGCCCAGCTTGAAGAGCCACCACCTGAAAGAGACAAGAGATCACACAATTAGAGCATGTACATTAATATCGACAAGTGAGGAGGGACAAAAAAAACCTACCCTTTGGGTGTGAACCGCCAGAACCCTTTCGATGTCATCAGCACTTCGACAAGCAATCGACTGGACACGCATAGGCGCAACCAAGGACTTGACCACCCTCATCTCCGAATAGCCCCGAGAAGGGGGAAATCTGAAATCTGGTAGAGAGAAACCCTTACGATCGAGCGCGACATGACTCGGGCTGGCCCCTACATCCTCGGGTGGCGGGACTACTTCGACGGGATCATTCAAAAGTTGAGGAGCCTTCTCGACTGTAGGTCATTGTCCTTCCCCATCGCTGGTCTTCTTCCTCTTCAACGGGACAGAAGATGGATCATCGTCACTCTCGTGACCGTACTCCGCCAAGGAATCTATGGACTCCCCTAAATTAAAGTCAATCCCTGTACCAACAGAATATAGACTATCAAGTTTACGAAATAACAAGTCAAGAAGTGTAACAAAGAAGAAGAAGAACGAGATATGTAAAATTTTTACCATCAGAAGGGGCAAATCCCTCATCACTCCCCAATTCGGGCAGAGACCTCAGTACTTCGTCCAAGTCAAAGTTCATATATATGCGCAAGTAATCGAGTTAATCAAGCTCAACGAATAGAAAACAACACAAGAGATACTCTAAAAAATAATATATACAATCAGGGTATGAAAACCTACCGGTAGAACAACCAATCCCGACTAGCAACATGTTCCTTATTGTTAGAACCGGCCCAAGTTAGGCGCGAGGGGTGGAACTTTGGTCAAATTTTGGATTTGTGTTTTCAGAAGGGGGGTAATCTTGACCTCACTATTGAAAAAATGGAGTCGGGGGTACCTCCAATATGTGTTAAAAAGAAATTGGCCCTTATGAAGGCGAGCAAAGAAAAATCGAGACTTCCACCCGCTATTGAAATTCCTAAACTTAGGGAAGTGCAACGGGACCCGAGCGGTGAAATAAACAAAGGCATTACATTGGGCTAGCTCATGCATCTCGAAAACGCACTTGAAGAGATCCATTGAAAGATGAATTTTCTTTCTAACGCAGACATATAGGATATAAAGCGCATTCCTCCCCGCATTGGGATTTATTTGGCTAGGGGTAAGGTGGAGCTCATTGATTAACGAGACAAAGAAATGATGTATGGGAAAGCGAAAACCACCGTCCATGATGTCTTTATAAATGGCGACCTCGCAGGGGTCGGTTCCAGAAAGTGTTTCATCGGGCCTAGGGGCTCTATAGATGTGGTTATCAACCCGCTCATACTTCTTAAGTGACTTTTCTAACTTAGATGGAGTGTTGTATAAGCTATGACACTTTGGAATCTCAAGAAGTACCTCCTCACCCGTGGCATCTCGCTCAATTTCTACATTTTGGTTTAAAGATTTAGTGGACCCAACATGACGTTTTGGGGAAATCTATTGGAAATCTAGAAATTCAGTTGAATATATTGAAATGTTTGACTCGGTGGGGATTTGTCCAATCTCACAAGGAGAATCATCGATGGAGATGTACCTGTGCCCAGCCATGGGCCGGCCAGCCTTGCTGCGATCGACGATCGATCAATAGCCTCTCTGGTCGACTTCACCCTTCGACCAGCTTGCTGGTTGACCCCAACCCGGGGTCGACCGGCCCATTCGAATGGGTCGTCCGACCCTCTCGTCCCTTCACTCTCACTTTTGCTGGAAGATGAAGAGATGAACGTTTTATACATTGAGAAAAATATACGAGATGAAAATAGAAGAGAGAAGGATATCACCTTGTGGAAAGATGAAGAGGTTGAAAATTTTGCAAAAGAGTGAAAGGAGAAGATGAGAGCCCCCACAACCTCTTAAATAGTGGAGGGTTTTAAAAATTTTGAAATTTTTGGGGGAAAATTTTCCCCCAAAACTGAAAACCACTGGTGGAGCACCACATGAGCGATAGGTTTTTTGGTTTCTACTTCGATTGAATTGATCGAACCATTTATACTAAATGTTAAAAAGGGGGGGGGGTTGATTAGCCTACGTGAAGAAGCTACCTCTTACTGATATACATTGACAAGAGGCAGAGGGGCTAGTGATATAATATGACATCGATAATTTTACCACGTGGGTAAATAAGGCCAACGTTCTCCGAGATACGCTTCACGTCTACCACCATGAAGCCGTCAACCCAATAAGACTGTCTACCTCTACGCGGTCGTCAACCCCCAAGAGACCCTCTACATTCACTTGGGCCGTTTACCAACAAAAGGCTGTCTACCTCCACGGGGCCGTCTACCCCATAGATTCGTCGACCCCCATGAGGCTCTCTACGCTGATATAAGCTGCTCATCACAGTAAGTTCAACGCCACACTTAACCATGCAAACGACAATGAGCTGTGCAATAACCATTCAACCGCAAACATGGGCATAACCGACCGCTCGGGTAGTAGGGGTCATTTCCACGAGAACGTGGGGAAGAGGGGAAGCAAACGTGGGAAACGTGGCACCGTTCACTGCCGTACGCGTGCATAACAACGAGTGTTTATAAATACCCCAAGGTGAGAAAGGTTTTTTTTTTTCTTGAAACCCGAATTACGTGAATTCGCATTATACTATCTTACCACTCTTAAAAAATCGATTACTGATTCTCACACCAGAGGTACAATGGGGGAGAAAGTTCTAACCTCATTTTGCAGGTAGCAACCGCTGACCGGAGTAGCCCAACCACCGCACTCAATAAGGTAAACACAGAGGACAATCTCGCAAACATTTCAGGCTCCTTTTTTTTCTTTAAACTACAAACGACTAACAAAAAAATTGCTTTAATCGTAATTATATTCAGGAATTTTTTTTCCCTCAGACAACCTTAAAGGGGCTTCAGTTTTGGTCTTCTTAGGAATCAGATTGTAGGAAAAATGATTATCATCCCACTTTCATGCCTCTATACTTTGTTTAATATTCTTTCTTGATTCTGCTTCATGTAGGTTGGTTTTGAAACAACACTTTTGAATATTTGAAAGCCTCTGTAGGTCCACAATATCCAAATTGCATAAGAAAAATTAAAGTGAAAAAAAAAATGAAGTTTTATTGAGTAAAAGTCGTGCGTTCGAACGTCAATTTTCTATTATTATATAATTTTTATAAATTATGATGGCAAGTACCATTATATTTGGTGAATATGACGAAATTTGTGACTTGTTCTATCCAATTTTTTTTTTCTTTTGTACTGTGCCAAATATACCCAATACATACAACATTACTATCATAAAGTGAATAGTCTTTACAACACAGATGCTCAAGACATGAACCATAAATATTAACAATAAGATATGTTATTCTTCTCAGGAACTGTAGGACTTCACTTTATTCCTCTTGGGGCTGTTATAAACCCAAGTAAAAAGAAGATTTTGCTGAATTAATTATTCCTACATCTGGCATCTTGAAATTTTCAATGAAATAATGTTATCTAAAGCCAGTCGTATTAGAGTCCCAATTTAGGTGATCAAACTTGATATGTTCAATTAAATAAATCATGTGACAATGCATATAAGTAAATTAATCATTTAATGTCACGTAATTGTCATCTAAACTAGTACTTTGACACAACTAGTGCTCATTAGCATTACTATTCTTTCCAATGTCCCATATTTATCTTTGCCAATGTAAGATTGATGATGCCATGAACATAGGGATGACAATTCGAACTGTTAAAATCGAAAATCGCGGTTAACCGAATCGAATGGAGCGAAAAAAATCAAACCGATGGTGCAATGGGGC
>CAIGRF010122798.1:1827-26790 GCA_903798235.1 Fraxinus ornus | reverse complement strand
ATAATTTTATATTCTTTAAAAGTTTTCGATCGCTACAGTATGTGACCCAAACCACAATCGGTCACAATTAACGAAGTATTTGTCACAACCAACCTTATTAAACACATACTTGATCACATATGATAACCACAAACAAATCTACACACCCCGCAGACCAGTACCACAATCCACCACCACCTTCAATGCACCACCACTACGACCTTCAACTCAAATTTACAACCATAAATACTACCTTCACTGATTTGTGTTATCTATGACCAAATTTGTCTTCAGTGTGATTGACTGTGGACATGTTAATCTAATTTGTGAATGTATGTAACTAAGTCGCATACACTCACATTTAACTTAAATCTGGTTACATGCAGTCGCAATGAAGATAAACTTTGTCACACCCAATTTTTTGCAGCCACACCACTCCTAAAAATGTCAAGAAACGCGCACAACCTCACTACAACTACATGCTCCACTAGCAACAAAACCATCATTGCCTACATCACCACCAACAGAACCACCAATGAACCACGGATTATAAAATCACTGCCAACATTTACAAAATAGCAACAACCATCCCAAAACTCTAGCTCAACAACATATCTGATAAAAAAAAATCACCCACCAACAATCCACCCACAGCGTAAACCACCCCAATCATATTAAAAAACCACCAACAAAGGTGGTGTCCGTGCGCACCTCAACAACAGCGATGTCGCTACTTGTAGCAGCAACAAGTCGCCACTATTGCACTATCCCTATAGCCACGCCGGCACAGTGCTACTAAAGGCAAGAGTGTCGTTCCCTTCACCGTTCACGCATATCGACTACATGACACTTACAGGGCCGCCCAGCACCACCAATAGCCTATTACCGCTGCGCTTGGCGAGATCAACGCGCATAGTGAATGCCACCACCTCCATAGCATTTCGTCGCTGTTAGGGAGTAACAATGCCTTTGAATCCCATGACCCGACCATACGCAGTGCTACTAAGTTTGCTGTGGTAAAGTCAATTATTGAACTACAGGTGCCAGTAACCCCACATGCTATATCGAGACCAATTGAACCACCAAGTTCTTCTGTTCATAGTAATACTAATGTGCAAGGGCAAACAACTCCAATTGGGTCCAACTCTTTGGAAAACACAATGGTACCAGACTACCTCACGAAAATTACTATTTCGTCGGTGTACAACAGCCTCCACTTCTAGTAGTTCATGATCGTCGGCTCAATCATCGGCATGGTGGAGAGGAGTGAGAGAATGAGTGGGGGGAGAAAATATTTTTAGGGTTTGAAATGAACGAGGTTGGTAGGTGTGTAAAACCTAATTTATTAAACTTTTATTAATTATAATCATTAAAACCTAATTACCACCCTATATTTGAAATTTAAAATAATCTCCATCTTTTATAAAAATTAATCTTTAAATGTAGGTTTCTAGGTAATTTTTCATATAATTTTTTTTATCTTTCTAATATATTCAATTTCGGATCGGATATCAGATAACATAGCAAATTGGATATGTGTTTAACAATAAAATATTCCCTGTATTATCGGATCAGATATGGGCAGATTTGATTCATATCCTATCCATTTATAACTCTAAATATATCTCTATCTCCTATTGTAATATAGAGTGCTTGCTACCAGACCTAAAATGTACGATAAACTCAGAGAATTTACAAATCAATAACAAACATTTGATGATCAAACAAGTGAAAGACATTAATGACATAACAATCACAACATGAAAATTAGTCATTCAAATTTAAAAGAGAAGAAAAAGGCAAACATTAAAATTAGTTAGGTTAAAGTTAACCTACATCAATCATTCCAACTTTAAGCACTTTATCTCATAATGAGAAAGTAACAAAACTACAAGGGATTAAGAAATGTATTGGACAATTGAGGAAATAAAAATAAACTAAAATATAACACTTAAAGCATGTCATTTGGTTGAATTTTTGAAGTCAAATCTGTTGGAAATTATGTCTTGAAAAACGTAAAATCCAAAAATCTCTTGTAGTCAGAAGAAAAATCTTTTCTAGGTCACTACGTTGCAGACATGGGCGGACCCAGGGGGTCCTGGGGACACGTGCCCCAACTTTTGAGATTCTTTTTATTATAAAATCATGCTTGGTATCGATTGAAATCTAAATTTTAATTTAAATCAAAGTTAACAATTAATTTTAATAACATATTTTATGGTATCCACAACTGTTTAACTTTTATCAAAATTTACTAAAAAATTGATTTTAATCTCTACCAAACAAAGGCAAAATCAAAATAAATTTAAATTTCGATAATATTCTAATTTTAAAAAAATTTCGACGATCGTACGCTAATCGAATTTACAAATTGCTTATGTCATTTCGAATATTATTTCAAAAACTATATTATGGGCATATCGAATAGTCCAAATAGATATCGAAAATAGTTAAAAATACGTTAAACGTGTGTTTTAAAGAAAGACGTCTAACTTGCATTTTTTTAACAAAAGAAATCAATTATTTCATTAATATGACATCAAAAAATTTCAAAATTTTACATCTGAAAAGTCATATCCCATGTAAATCTTCGGATGCAAAATTACATGGGGTATGATTTTTTTGGACGTAAATTTTCGATTGTAAAATTTCTCCCAACTTCTTTGCAAGTTCGATTGTGACCCCTAATTTTAAAGTCATGCATCCACCCCTGGTTGCAGATATAAATGGTTAATCATATGGATGTTTAAAGTGGAATACCTATCACGTGATTAATTTCATCTGGGTTATACATTTATTTGATTCTCCAATTTGATGAGTAATATTGAGTTGCTCGACTTTCTTGAATTTGCATCTAACCTAAGTCTTCTTCAATTTTTCTCCAGGTTCATATTATACCTGATGAGTGGACATCAATATCGAACAAGAATCCAAAAAATGACCTACTTAAAAACACAACACAAGACCAATTAGTTCTTAAAAGTGAAGAAAACTTGTTATGAAAAATATCTAAATCCCCAGTATTTAAATTAGATTTGAGTAAGTTTTGTTTCCTTATTCAAGAAAGTTTAGGTTATTTTAGTGTCTTGAAAACTAAAAACTTAAATTCTATGGTAGCATATAACTCTTTCAAGTATATGATCAAACTTACCATGTATGGTCAAAATCCAAATTTTGATTTTTATTAAACTAAAATTTCGAGTTTTACGTTTGGTCAACTAACCAAGTAATGTGTATACCATTTATATTTTTAATTAATTTTATAATTAAGCCATTGGACTTTATTGAAGCTACTAAAGGAACTCAAAATTTTCAATCCTCTTGATTTTCTCTTATTTTAGCCCATGTTTGGGCTTCAATTTTTAAAAATACATTTAAAAAGAAAAATTCATTTCCAATCCCACATTCTTTCAACAAATATTGTTACATGTAGAATCAAGATTTTCATTATTTTTTAATCACGTATTCTACAAAAAAAAAATCACTATTTTAAAACATATTTTCTCTCAAAATCTCAATTTAATGAAGCTCAAATAGGGAGTTATTATCCTTAAAAGAAATCAAATAAATAATCTTAGGCTAAATTAACGATTGACCACAAAAATGTGCTAACAGATATGGGGCCCACTCGCGTCTAGACAAGCTAATTCCGACACGCGTTGATAGATTACTAGTCGAAAATGTTGAGTTTGAACGTGGGAGAAGTTTTTGACACGAGGCAAATATATTCGGGATCCGGTAAAGAAAAGAACAACAAAATATGATAATAAACGATTAACAAAGAATAAAATAGACACCGAAACTGCACAATGTTCTTCTTCAAAATCCCAACATCAAAGAGAGAGTATGTTTGTGTTATCGATCTCCCATTTTTCTAACCTTGTTATGACACTAATATGATTTATTATTAGTATTATATGTACAATAATAACCACTGGATGAGGGGACACGTGGTATTATCTTCTCGATCGAAACACGACCTCAAAGGCATCATTTTTTACTGTTTTAGCTTGTAGCGCATTAAATGCTTCTGAAGAAGGCAGCCAACCCATACCCTATGTTGACATGATTAACCATTTCTACTCATTGCAGCTGTCCAATCAATCATTCCAAAAGGATCTTATGTACTTTAAAATCTTCAATCATAGGTCATCATTTGTCATAGTTGAGCTTCGAATTATGCTTTATTGAGTCTCGGTTTGAGGTATAGGCTTCGGAGTTTCAGTTGAACAAGTAGTGCTCCAGCGTCGAAACTTTATCCAATTGTTTAGTAATTTTGCTTTCTCTTGATCCTCGCCATTGAGGTGCTTTAGTAATGCCACCTTGGAGATACATTAGACTTTGGGCAATGGCGCCTCGAAATTTCTAGGCTTCGGCCGATGCACCTCCACAAATGTGCTTCGACCATTTCTTTACTTTTTGGGCATTGGGTTTTGGCCAATTGAGCTTATGCCAATTTGGACCCAAAAATAATCCCCCAAGTCCATGTATGGTCATTTATGTCATGCGTGGACTTTTGATTTGTGCACGCTACAGAGAGGTGAATGGGACATCCATTGAGACAAAGAGGGGATTTTACATTTTTTAGTCGAAGCAGTGAAATGGTGAACTGCTGAAGCTCCTTTTTATCATGGTGAACTTTGTTTATAGTGTCGAAGCAGTGAATTACTGAACCTCCTTTGAGTGGTTGTCAATAATGTATGTAGTTGAAATTGTGCCAATGATTTGATATTTTTGCATGTTTCCAAGAAAAGACAACTGTACGTTACAACTTCTAGTACACGTCCAGCCATTACTTATTGAATGCACAATGATGATTATGCTATTGTATTTTGAGGCGACGCACCGAAGATTGTATGTGAGAAATACGTGTTAATCTGAGGCGTGAATAAAACAACTGTTTGAATTCAACGCCTCAGATGCGATCACAAATGGAGCTTCAGATGAAGCATACATAGATCCAATGATTGAGCATCGTCCTTCTCCCCTATAAAAGGTGAAATTCATCTCACATGCCAGTTTCCACTTTTTGCAAAATCTTTGTGTTTCTCCAGACATTCAAACTTTTCCGACTATTTCCTCTTTCTTCGGTACCTTCTGTGGTGACATCTGAAAAATTATTCGAAGTTAGGGACAAGTATAGGATCCCTGACTCTATAGAACTCTTAGTGCCTGAAGCCCACGAACTAGCCTATTATTCGAGGCCGGGATATGTGGTTGTTAGTGGATACATGTTTAAAGTAGGTATGCATATGCCTTTGCACCCTTTTTTAGGGCAGTACTGAGGTCACATACTGGCTCCCACCCAATTACTACCTAATGGGTATAGCCAGCTGGTCGGGGCATATTTCCTATGGAAGGAAACGTCCATGAGTGAGGACATGCCCTCCACGTCTTCCAGACTTTCTTCCAGCCTAAGATACTTAGGAAAGGACAGTCTAAGGGTTGGTGTTACATGATACCTTGGGGACTCATTCCCCCTTCGTAGTAGGTCTTCCTTCTTCCATCAAAGGATAGAAAGAGTCATAGTTCTGGGCGAGGGAAAATGGCAAATGGTTGAGGTGGACAAAGTCCCAACCTGGATTATGCCGACCCAGTACTCTGAAACTTGTGAGTACTTCACCTTTAGATTTATCATCTTTCAGTAGGTCTACATTCTAATATCTTTATTTGTTTTGATGTAGATACATGGTTTTTCTTTGAATTGTCCCAAGCAGAGTGGGACATGATTGAGGATATTTATAGACGTCCTTAGAAGTCGCGCCACTTTGATCGTTTAATTGACATAAACAAGTTTTTCATCGACTTTGGACTAATGGCCTCGAAGGGTAAGAACTGAATCTCTTGGGGTCAATAGGTGGCACTAAGTTATGCATGTTTTAATTGTTAACTTCTTGTCTGCAGATGATTTTGGGAAGAAAAGTACCCCTACGCCAGACATGGCCTCAGTTTTGAAGGTCGTTTCTACTGTAAACTCCATAGCGTTGAAGCCCTCCATTGGTGGTGTTAAACACAGGGAGGAAAACTTGAGCGCCTCAGGAAAGAGCATGTTGAGAAAGGTGATGAGGAGGAGACCCAGGGGGATAAGAGTAAGGGCAAAATAGAGGAGGCCCAGAAGAAAAGAAAGTTGACCCATGAAAGTGGCTCCTCTCCTGGGAAGTTCGAGACTACTATCGTCCCAAGTGGTAAGTCAATTTCGATTCTCAAGTTGATGCAAACATCATTTAATGCTTCTAAGGCCTAGAAGGTGAGGGCTAATGAAGAGGCTGCTAAGGAGATAGTACAGACCTCTGAGGCTGCTAAGAAGAATGCCCTAATTGCGAGGACTCCGGGGAAATCTAGGAGGTTCCTGGTGGCGCAAGATGAGGAGATCGCCTCAACAGTAATTGAGATGTTGCTTGATCATGTCTGTGGTGCTACTGCAAATTTCTACAAGTTCTAGACTAAAATGTGGAGGGATTACGTCTCCACCTGCGACGCAGTTGATCTCACGGTCACACTTGTGAGTCAAAGTGCCAGGACCCTAGGAGTTGCAATGGAGTGTCAAGAGGTCCTTAAAGACATTCAAAACCGTAACTGGGACTCTGAGGAGAAGCTGGCCTCGGCAAAGGAGGAAATAAAAATAAACGCAGAGGCGGTAGAGCTAAGGGCCCAATGAACTGAAGAGGCAGCCAAGTTAGAGTTTGCATTGGTAGAGATCGAGGCTCTGAAGAAGGAAGTTCATGAGTTCCAGTGCGAGGTGGCCTCCTTGACAAAGAAGGTTGAAACCTTAAACAGTCATTAGAAGTTGACATCCGAAGCCTTAGAGAAGGCTAACTTGAAGATAATGTGGCTCAAGGACGACAATAGTTTTTTAGAAACCCAAATAAAATACTATGTTGGGGGAGGCAGAGCATTCGAAGGTTGATACTTTGAAGGTAGGGGAAGAAGCGATTAAAGAATATATTGCAAACTTCAACTTAACTGAAGAGTATTAGCATTTTGGCGTTTACTGGTGGAGGTTCGCTTGTGTCGAAGTAATGGAGAGGATGTGAAAGCTTTACCTAGAACTTAACGCTTCTGAACTTAGAGCGGAGTTTTTGGATGAAGTGCCTCAAACTCCTGATGATGATGCAGTTGAGGCGGACAAAGAAGGTGCTTTGGAAGATGAGGCCTCAGGCCAGGAAGCTGCAACTATATATATTTATTTATTTATTTTTTTATTTTCCGTGTAATGGCTGAGGCACACATTTATGTACAAACTTCTCATTAATGAAATAACTGTTTCTTCTATTTCCTATTCTTCATTGAATTTGAACTTCTGCAGTCATAGCATGTCCTGCAATTTATAACTTGGATCTTGAATGACAACTTGAACTTCAAGAGCTAATTATGAATAAGTTATAGCCCTTTAGCAATCTGAAGTTAATAAGTTGAATCTGAACTTGAATAAGTAGATGCACTTTAGCAACAATTTGAATAATTTGAACTTGAATAATCCAAACTTGAATGTTGTATATTTCCCTTTTCAAACGTTCAGCCTCATAACCACTTTTGTTGTACTCCTCGAAAGATCAATGAGGTAATCCCCTTTGGGATCGGATCCTCCCTTCCTAGGCTCCCACACTTTCCCACATGATGGATGGTGCATCTATGTGGGGCTTCTCTCACGACGTTCAATCTCGTCATGAGAGGCTTGTGTTGTACGCCTAGGAAGATCAATGAGATAATCCCCATTGGAATTAGATCCTCCATTTCGAGGTGCCTATGCTGCCCCACATAGTGGATGGTGCATTCATGTGAAGGCTTCCTCCATGACGTTCAGCCTTGCCATGGAAGGCTTGTGTTGTACGTCTCGAAGGATCAATGAGATAATCCTCATTGGGATCATATCCTCCCTTTCAAGGTGCTCACGTTTCCCCACATGGTGGATGTTGCATCCATGTAAAGGCCTTTCTCATGACATTCAGTGTCTTCATGGGAGGTTTGTATTGTACGTCTCGGAGGATCAATGAGGTAATCCTAGTTGGGATTAGGTCTTTCCTTTCGAGATACCCACACTTTCCCACATGGTAGATGGTGCATCCATGTGGAGGCTTCCCCCATAACGCTCAGTCTGGTCATGTAAGGATTATGTTGTATGCATTTCAGTTAACAGCATCATTTCATTGAACTCCAAAAATATTTAAGAAGGCTGGGAGGGTTCTTCCAGCTACAACCCGTTGATTGATAATATATTCTAAGATGTTCGACGTTCCAAAGGTATGATTACACTTTCTCATTCAGGTCTTCTATCCAATAAGTCCCTAGTCGTAATGCTTCTTTCATGCGATATGGTCCTTCCCAATTTGGACCCAAAGTTTCTGCTCCCGATTCTCGAGAGGATATGAACACTCTTCAAAGCACAAGATCGTTCACCTGGAAGGACCTTTTCTTAGTCTTTGCATTGTAGTAACGGATCATCTTCCTTTGATACGAGGCAAGCCTTACTTGGGATTTATCCCTTCTTTCATCAAGAAAATCCAGCTCATATCTACTCAACTCATCGTTGGATAGTTCGTAAAATTGTAACCGATGGGGAGAGGGTAAACCAACTTCCATTGGGCTCATTGCCTCTGCACTGTAAGTTATTGAGAATGGGGTTTCTCCTATCGGGGTTCAACTTGTAGTCCTGATTGCCCATAACACCTGTGGCAATTCGTCCACCACGCTTCCTTAGAGGCATCAAGCTTTTTCTTCAAGGCATACTTTACGGTTTTGTTCACAGCTTCCACTTGTCCATTTGCTTGAAGGTAGTGAGGTGTTAAAAAATGCTTTTTGATTTCAAGCTCTTCACACAAGTCCCTGACCTTTTTGTTGTCAAATTGACGCCCGTTTTCAGAGACAATTAATAGGGGAATTCCAAACCGACAAATGATGTTTTTCCATAAGAACTTGGAAGTGTTGGCTTCTATAATTTTTGCTAGAGGTTCGGCTTCAATCTATTTCGTGAAGTAGTCGACGACAATAATTGTAAAGCTTGTGCTGCTCCAACCTTTAGGTAGAAAGCCTATAAGGTCAATATCCCATTTGGTGAACGGTTGAGGATGGACACTACTGTTAGCTCCTGGAAGGGCTGTCTCTGGATGGGAGAGAAACGTTGGTATTTATTGCATTTTCGTACAAATTGAATATTATCTTTCTTCAAAGTAGGCCAGTAGTACCCTTGTCGAAACACTTTTTGTGCCAATGAAAGCCCTCCGACGTGATTGTCGCACACTCCCTCATATATCTCACGAAGGATGTAGGTAACTTATCCCTCCCCGATGCACCGAAGGTGGGGCATACAAAATCGTCTCTTATAGAGCACGTCATCCGAATACAAAGAAGGTTGCCCTTTTTCTGAGTTTATAAGCCTCTTCCTTGTTAATATGGAGAATTTGATCCTTAAGAAGAAAAGACCTTGTGGGTTGTATCCACATAGGCTCCTATCTACCCACATCATTTCCTTTACTTTAGAAGTGGGTGGTTCTGAGAGATGGTCGATCGGTACTACTGTTAGTAGCTCAAAATCTTTGCTACTAGCTAATTTGGATAAAGCATCAGCATGAGCATTCTCAATGCAAGAAATCTGATTTAGTTCAAATTTTTCAAAAGTTGGTAGCAGGTCTATCACCAACTTCAGGTAGGTGGCCATGGCTTTTCCCTTGCGGTGAAGTTGCCGTTAACTTGGCTAACTACTAGCTGGGAATCACTATTAACGAACAGCATTTTTGCTTACATTTCTTTAGGTAGCTTTAGGCTAACAGTGCTTCATACTCGGCCATATTGTTGGTGGCTTTGAACCCAAATGCACAATTAAGTTTGTGTCCCTCAGGGCTGATTAAGACCACACACGCGCTTGAGCCCATTTTCCCATATGAACCATTTATGAATAAACTCCAAGTGGAAGGCTCAGTATGTTCCATTATTTCTTCCATCTCTGGGACATTCTGCAACAAAATTGGCGAGGGCCTGACCTTTGATGGCCACTTTTGATTTGTAGACAATATTGAACTCGTTAAGGTCAACAGCCCATTTCAACAATCTTCTCGAGGCGTCAGGTTTTTTGAGCACTTGCCTGAGTAGGTTGCTAACATGTATAGTGTGAGCTTGAAAATATGCCCTTATTTCCTGGAGGCTATAATCAGTAGATAGATAGGCTGCTAGAAGTGCTTAATTTTCGATGCTAGAAGTGCTTTACTCACGTAATAGATAGGCAATTAGAAGCTCTTTTCGTATGAGAACCGCACTGATCGCCTCATAAAAATAGCCAAATAGAGTAGAACCTCTCTAGACTCGGGCTTTGAGAGAAGAGGGCCTGCCCATAGGAGCTTCTTCAACCCCTGGAAAGTCTCTTCACACTCACTGTCCCTTGAAATCTACCGTCTTTTAATATTTTGAAAAATGGGAGTCTTTTATCAGTGGCTTTGGATACGAAATGGCTTAGAGCCTCTATTCGCCCAATTAGACTTTGCACGTCCTTGGGTCTTTGTGGTGGCTTCATCTCAATCAATGCCCGAATCTTCTCTGGATTAGCTTTTATTCCCTTTTGATTGACCATATACCCAGGAATTTGCCAGAAGCAACCTCAAATCCATATTTAAGGGAGTTCAGCCTCATTATGTACCTTCGAAGAGTTTGAAAGGTCTCATTCAAATGCTTCACATGACTATTTGCTTTCAAACTTTCTACCAGCATGTCATTCACGTAGACTTCCATGGTATTACCGATGAGGTTGACAAACATCTTGTTAATGAGCCTTTGACCGACATTTTTAACCCAAAGGGCATCATTTTATAGCAATAACGACCTCTATCAGTGATGAAAAATGTATTTTCCTCATCAGTCAGGTGCATGGGAATTTGATTGTAGCCCGAGTAGGCATCCATAAAGTTTAGGAGCTCATGCCCAGCAGTCAAGTCTACAAGTTGGTCAATCTCGAGAGGGGAAAACTATCTTTTGGACAAGCCTGGTTAAGATTGGAAAAATCTATACACACCCTCCATTTACCATTATGCTTCTTTACTAATATCGGGTTGGAGACCCATCTTGGGTAGATGGCCTCTCTGATAAATCCATTCGGGATCAACTTCTGTATTTCCTCCTAAGGCCTCATATCTTTCTAGGTTGAGGGTCCTCCTCTTTTGTTTGTGCAGGGATAACCTTTGGATCAATTTTCAAGTGGTGGTAGCTGACCTTCGGGTCAATGCCTACCATATCCTCGTGCCTCTAAGCAAAAAATCAAGGTTCTTATACAAAAAACCCTTTAATTCCTCCCTGGCCTTCGGTGATAGGTTCTTTCCCACTTGCAATTTTTTGTTGGCGTCTTGGGGGACCATTGGGAAACTTTCAAGGTCTTCCGCTAGTGTAGTCTAGGATTCAGATTCAATGATAGGAGGATCCAATTTATCGGACATGGACAGTGGTTCGACGGCATCTGTCGTATTGACTTCTTCCTGCCCAGGATTTTGTTCTTAAGCATACCATGTGGATGTCCACGAGTACCATGTTGACGTTCGTTGGCTCGATCTTTCCTATAGAATTCAAATAGCATTCTCTGCTCTCCTTTGGTCACCCTTCATAGTGGCAATCCCTTGCTCAGTGGAGAACTTCATGCACAGATGGTGAATGGAGGTGACGGCCCATAAGTCTTTCAGAGTGGGCCTACCAGCACCCCGTGATAGGCTGACCTGTTATCTTCTATCAAGAATTCCATGAAATTTAAAGTTATTTGAGGTGACTCTCCCATCTCCACAACGAGGTGATCTTCCCCCATAGGATGATGCTATCCCCGATAAAGACATATAGGGGGTTGTGATGGGGGTTACCTAATCAACAATCATTTGTCAAAGGTGGCCACAAAAAGGATATTGACGGAGCGCCTTATCGACCAACATCCGTTTTAACTCATTTTGGGCTACAACTGCCCTTACCACAAGAGCATCGCAATGAGGATAGTGTATTCCATCGATATCTACCTGAGTGAAAGATATGGGGGACAAGGGTCTCCATTGTGAAATGTTATCCACTATGTATCTTGTCATCGGGAGAATTCTAGCCTCTCTTACGTAGTTCTTTTGAGAGTTCCACGTCTCACCTCCCACATAAGGTCCTCCAAAAATAGTATCAATTTCATGGATTGGAGTATCTTCCATATTTGTCGAAGGGTTCCTATGCTATCGATGTCCCTCCCTAGGCCCTTCTCTATCGTTGGTCCTCCTTTGTCGTGGAGATGGCTCTCGATGATGAGTTACATCCTTGTACCTAAGCCTATGATCCTGCCTTGGCTGGGACGTATCCATGGGAGCGGACATCTCTTTGGTCATTCTACATGTTCATGTTTTTGATGTTGAGCAATTTCTCTACAATCTACCATATCATGGTTATAAGAATGGTAGTAAAAATAATAGGAGTGTTCAGCCCATTTCTAGGTACCGGACCTCGCCGTCGACGTCGTCCACTTTGAGGGGCCCTCTGTCCGGATTCAATGTACTGTGCATTGGTCTTGGGCTCCACATCTTTACAAGCCAACGTGGGCATGGCGTTCAGTGTAGCCGTGGTAAATGATTGTCCAATGTTGGGAGCAATTTCATTTCCAACCTAGTTCCATTGGTGGTCCATTCGGTGAGAGGTTGGTCCTCTCCCATGTTGTCTTCGTAGAGGTGGAGGCCCCTACGTCTCTATCTGATGGTCAATTAATTCTTCATTGATGATTTATCTCATCATCTTTTCGAGCAAAGTATCAATTGGTAGGGTTCTGATTTTGCACATCCCTTTAAAATATGGTGTTCATATTCAAACTGCGTCGCAATATGGATAACGCTTTCCAATCAGTAACCTGAACACAACATGTTATTTCTTCAATGAAACGGGCCAGGAAACTTTTCAATATTTCTCCAGACTGTTGTCTCATATCCTGAAGGCGTTGGGATGGGAGCTTCTCCCTCTTTGCTCACGACAAATCTCTTCAGGAACGTATTCTTAAATTGTGGCCAGCTCTGAATACTTCATGGGGCAACCTATTGTACCAAATCTTGGTTGCTCCCCTCAAAGTGAGATGGAAGGCTCTACATTTGACGGTAGGGGAGGCATTTTTTAGGCTCATGTGTGTTTTATAACTATTCAAATGTTTATCCGGGTCGCCTCTTCCGTCATACTTTTGTAGTTTTGGTGGCACATAATGGTTTAGGATAGGTGCATTCCTCAATTCTTGTGAAAAAAAAAAATTTCATCATCATCGTCTAAGTTGAATGATCTTTGGGGATCATTCGAGTCCTCTTCATCAACTTGATATCTTGGTGGAAGATGTGATGGGCCTGTTTGATCTCTCACCTTCTCCCTCATGTGCTTCCTATTTTTAGGCGTTGCAACTTGGAGGGCATATCCTCGCCTTTCTTCCAGCTATTGAGCTTCAAAAGGTGGTGGCTAAGGCCAATTTCTAGTTGCAAGTGATGGTTGGGATGGCCTATGCCTAGGTCCTACTGGGATGATCTTATTAAATACACTTATAGACCTTTGTGGCATATACTCGGGTTCATACTCAGGGGGAAAAATGTCCTCCATTTCCGCCTAGGCCTCGGTTGGTCGGCTGGAAGCATAATTCGAGGAGACGTCCACTTTCACTTTCTTTACAAAGTGGGATACATCTCGATCTCACCTAGGGGATGGAACCCTTTGACATTGGACCTCATCCTTATGAGGATAATGTGTTGCAAAAGGGGGAATTGGAGGACCTCTCCAACCTTGCATTTGCGTGAAAAGTTCTTGCATGAATTTGGTGGGTGATGTTCCTCATGTTGGTAGCCATGGTTACTACCACCCGGGTAGGTTGGTTAACTAGCCTCATCCCACCAAGCCTATAATACTGGTGAGGTCAGCGCCGACTCACTGGGGTGGCCACTGGCAGAACCTCTTTAGTAGGATTCTCCCTTACCCTCCTAGGAAGAACTTCACGGTCGGAGCTCATTTCCTTTTAAAGAGGCTATTGTCCTCAAACTTTTGGGGCTTCCTTTTGTTTTTTTTTTCAAGAATAAATCCTTTTTCAAGGGGGATGCCCAACTCTTTCCCAGCAAAGTTTTTCCACTAAGATGTTTGTGGTTTTAAATAATGTTTCCCACAGGCAGCGCCAATCTGTTGACCACAAAAAAATACGCCAACAGATATTGGGCCCACTCACGTCTTAGCAATCTAGTTCCAACACATGTTGATAGATTACTAGTCGAAAATGTTGAATTTGAAGGTGGGAAAAACTTTTGACACGAGACAAATATGTTCGGGATCCGGTAAAGAAAAGAACAACAAAATACGATAATGAACGATTAACAAAGAAACAAAATAGACCCCAAAATTGCACAATGTTCTTCTTTAAAATCCGAACATCAAAGATAGAGTATGTTTGTGTTATCGATCTCCCATTTTTTCAACCCATGTTATGAGATTAAGAGGATTTATTTATAGTATTATATGTACAATAATAACCATTGGATGAGGGGACACATGGCATTATCTTCTCGATCGAAACATCACCTCATAGGCATCATTTTTACTATTTTAGCTTTGGCGCATTAAATGCTTCTGAAGAAGGCGGCCAACCCATGCCCTGTGTTGACCTGATTAACTCTTTGTACTCATTGCAGCTGTCCAATAAATCATTCCAAGAGGATCTTATGCACTTTAAGATCTTCAATTGTAGGTCATCATTTGTCATAGTTGAGCTTCGGATTTTAGTTTATTGAGCCTTGGTTTGAGGTATAGGCTTCGGAGCTTCAGTTGAACAAGTAGTGCTTCAGTGTCGAAACTTTATCTAATTGTTTAGTGTTTCTGTTTTCTCTTGAGCCTCGACATTGAGATGATTCGACTTTATCTAGGCATAGGCATCAAAGGAGGGACGAGGATGCAGCAAATCGGCAGGCCCATCTGCACCGCCACCCTGGTATGAGATAGATGAAAACTATGACTCAGATGAACCCCAACGATCGTGTGATTTGGATGATGACGATGATAATCTATCATTTTCGAGAGAATTGAGAAATGCCCAATTGCCGAACCATTATGTGATGCCCAAGATGCCAAAGTACGACGGGAGTGGCGACCCGGCAAAGCATTTGAATAGTTACAAAATATACATGAGCCCGAGAGATGCCACCCAGCTGTGAAATGTCGAGCTTTCCACTTAACTCTCATGGAGCAGCTAAAATCTGGTATAGTAGGTTGCCACCTGGGAGTATCAGAAGTTGGCCGAAATTCGAAAGCACTTTCCTAAAGGGGTTCGCGGTAAATAAGGAAAAAGAAGCCCTAATTCAACGTCTACAAAACATGAGGCAACCGCCTGGGAAAATTCTAAAGAACTTCTTATCCCACTTAACTGATGAGATGACATACTGCGTCCAAGTTACCGACCGTGAGGCCTTGTTAGCATTAAGATGGGGCCTGAATATGAATACATGTTCTAGAAAAATGTACAAAATTAGGATCCCACTACCTACAACGCCCTGCTGAAAATGACGAGAATGGAAATTATCAATGAAGAATTGATTGATCATAGAAATAGAGCCACAGAGGCCTCCAGCCTCAGAAAAGGCAGCGTGGAAGGGGTATATCTCATTTGACGGATCACCAATGGAACCAGTCCGACAACTAAATTGCCCCTAGTTCAGGCCAAGCACTTTCCATGGCCACTTTAAACGCTATGTCCAAGTTAGCCTATGAAGATGTGCCTCCGACAAACCCTCAACTCACTAAGTCTACGCAACAGGCCCCCCGTAGAGGACGAAGCCTAGGGCGAGGTTGAGGATCACGAGGTAGGTTGAACCCTCGAAGGAACTATGCCAGGGAGGCAAAAGACCCTCCATTAAACTAGTTATATAGTGAACAGTAGTTCCAGGAGAAATCAATCACCTCCTATTGTATTCACTCAAGAAGATTTGAAAGGTGTCCACTATCTCCATTGTGATGCCCTTGTTGTGAGGGTCGTGGTGTCTTGAAATGGGCTAGAATGGATGTTGATGGACAATGTCAGCTTGGTTAACATTCTATTCGGAGCCACGTTCAACTAAATGATTTAGGATCACGAGCTGACTCTCATCGCCACCCCTTGTATGGCTTCACTGGAGATAGCATAACACCAAGAGGCAAAATTACACTCGTAGTGGAGATGAGAGAGCCACCCCAATCGACTTTAAACTTCATGGAACTTTTGATAGTCGATAGTAGGTCCACTTACCATGGAGTATTTCTGGGGCCGTTACCTCCATCCACCACTTGTGTATGAAATTAATTATTGAACATGGGGTAGCAACGGTAAAGGATGGCTAGAGAGGGGCTCGGGAATGCTACTTGAACTCTGTTAGAAAGGCTGAACCTAGGGATGTCAACATGGTAACGAGGGACATGGACCTGGTAGACATTCCCAACAAGCACCTACATTCGATGAGATCGACACCCTCATCATTGAAACTAAGTCCCAAACAGCCCCAATAGAGGAGCTGGAGAGCTTCCCATTGGACCCACTAGATCCCACCAAGCTACTACAGGTGGGAAGGGGACTATTGCTAGAAGTAAAGGAAAGACTTAAGAAATTCCTGTGTGAGAATCGGGATGTTTTCGCTTGGAGGCACGAGGATATGGCTGGTATTGACCCCGAAGTCACTTGCCACCATTTGAAAATTGATCCTGAAGATGCCCCGTATAGACTTTAAAAGAAGAGCTCTCAATCCAGAACCTGAAGGAAGAGGTACAAAAATTAATCAAGAATGGCTTCACCAAGGAGGCCCTATATCCGAAGTAGGTCTCCAACTCGGTCTTAGTTAAGAAACATAACGGAAAATGGAGGGTGTGCATTGACTTCTCTGACCTTAATAGAGCTTGCCCCAAAGACATATTTTCCCTTCCCAGGATAGATCAGGTAGTGGACTCCACTACTGGACATAATACCTTTCGGATTAAAGAACGTCGGAGCCACCTATCAGAGGCTCGTCAATAAAATGTTCACCGATCTCCTCGATAACACGATGGAGGCCTATGTCAATGACATGCTTGTTAAGAGTTTGAAGGTGAGTGACCATATAACCCACCACAACGAAGCCTTTCAAATCTTATGAAGGTACCGTCTTGGGTTAAACCTCCTTAAATGTGCATTTGGAGTCGCATCAGACAAGTTCCTAGGGTACTGGTAAACCAAAGAGGCATAAAGGCAAACCCCGAGAAAATACGGGCACTGATCGAGATGAAGTCCCCTAAAAAAAAAAAGAATTACAAAGCTTAACTAGTCATGTAGCTGCTTTAAGTCGCTTCATCTTAAAGGCCACCGACAAATACCTTTTCATCTTTAAGGTCCTGAAGGGGAGAAAGAAGTTCCAGTGGCCGAGAAGTGTGAAGAGGCCTTCCAAGAGCTGAAAAAGCACCTAGAGTAGGCCCCCTCCTCTTGAAGCCCAATCTGGGAGAACCTCTACATCTTTACTTGGTCGTTTCCAATGAAGCCATTAGCGCGTGATTACCAAGGAAAAGGGCTCAACCCAGCTACCCGTTTATTACATCAGTAAGACGTTGCTAGTGCCTGAAACCTGTTACTCGGATGTGGAAAAATTAACTTTGGCATTGATCACTGCATCCCAAAAGTTGAGGCCCTACTTTCAAGCTATCCACGTACTAACAAATTTCCCACTTAGGCAAGTGCTTCAAAAACCTGATGCCTCAGGGAGATTGTTAAAGTGGGCGTAAAATTGAGGAAGTTCGAAGTCCTCTTCAAGGCAATGATAGCCATCAAAAGCCAGGTTTTAGCAGACTTCGTGGCAAATTTTGCCAATGGCCCTAAAGTGGACGAAACGATGTAGCCTGCCGAGACCTCCACGTAGAACTTATTCGCGGATAGGTCGGCTGGATATGCAGGATCAGGACTAGGAGTGGCACTAGTGAGCCCCGAGGGCCACAAGTTGAATTACGTAGTGCAATTCAAATTTAAGGCCACCAACAATGCGATCGAGTATGAGGCATTGCTTGTCGGCCTCAGGTTAGCCAGACAAATGCAAGTAAGGAGGTTGTTCATCAACAGTGACTCCCAACTTGTTGTGGGCTAGGTTAATGGCAACTTCGTAGCTAGGGACAAAGCCATGGCTGCCTACCTCAAACTGGTGATGGACCTACTTCCAACCTTTGACAAGTTTGAGCTAGCTTAGATTCCGCGTTTTTTGAAATACCCACGCTGACGCTTTGTCAAAGTTAGCGATTAGCAATGATTCCGAGTTATTGATGATAGTACCAATTGAGCACCTCCAAAGGCCCTCTATCTCTACTGAGTAAGTAATGTGGGTGGAAAGGACCCCAACCTAGATGCATCCCCTCATAGTTTATCTTAAAGACCAGACTTCGCCTGATAACAGGGAGGAGGCTTACAAGCTAAGGAGGAGGTCTGTCCATTTTTTGTTGATAGACGATATTTTGTCTAAGCGAGGGTTCTCATCCCCCTCCATCGATGTGTGGGAGGGAAGGAAACCACCTACATACTCCGCAAAATCCATGAAAGTGTTTGTGGTAACCACTTGGGAGGACTTACATTGACACGAAAAGCACTGAGGTAAGGATATTATTGGTCCACCTTGAAAAAGGATGACGTTCAATTTGTACGAAAGTGCGACAAATGCCAATGTTTATCCCATGTTCAAGGACAACCGTCCTAGGAGCTAAGTGCTGTATGCAGCCTTTGTCCATTTAGAAAATGGGGCGTGGACCTTATAGGTCCCCTACCCAAGGGAAGATGAAGTGCATGTTTTGCTATTGTTGCAATTAATTATTTCACGAAGTGGGTGGAAGCTGAACCTTTGGCAAAGATTCCCGAAGCCAATACTTCCAAGTTCTTATGGAGGAACATCATATGCCGATTTAGGATTCCCTACTCAATTGTCTCAGATAATGGAAAACAGATTGACAACAAAAAGGTGAGAGACCTTTCTGAGGAGCTGGGAATTAGGAAACACTTTTCTACTCCAAACCATCCCCAAGCTAATGGACAAGTCGAGGCTGTGAATAAAACTATAAAGTACACTTTGAAAATTAAGATAAACACAACCAAAGGAGCTTGGGTAGATGAATTACCACATGTGCTATGGGCAATCGTTCACAAGCAGGACTCCAACCAGTGAAACTCCTTTCTCTATGACCTATGGTGCCGAGGCCATGAGCTCTGTAGAGGTGGGATTACCTTTCCCATGAAGGTTACATTTTAGTGAGATATCGAATGACAATCTTAGAAGGTGTGAGCTCGATTTCAAGAAAAAAGGGATGTCTCTCAATTGAGACTGACAACATATCAAAGGAAGATGACTCAATATTATAATGCTAAAGTGAACAAGAGGTCCTTCCGGATAAATGACTTGGTGCTCCAGAGAGTGTTCTTATCCTCCAAAGAACCAGAGATAGGAACCTAAGGGCCCAATTGGGAAGGACCATACCACATCAAAGAAGAGATCCGACCTGGCATCTATAGAATCAAAGACATGGATGGTAAGGTTCATCCCCATCTATGGAATGTCGAGCATTTGAGAATGTATTATCAATGAATGTAATCCATAGCTGGAAGCTTTTACCTAGCTTTTGCAAATAAACAAACTATTTTTCTCAAGGAACAGTTTCTATGAATAAGCGTGGGCACCTCAGAGGAGAGGGTCAGATCCTTATAGGGATTGCCTCGTTAGCACTCTGAGGCGTTCACATGCCTTACCTTGACAAAATGAACTTCAAAGGAGAAGCCTTTACATGGATGAACTATTCACCATGTAAGGAAGCATAAGCACCTCGGAGGAGAGGAGAGGATCCCTAAAGGGATCGCCTCGTTAGCACTCCGAGGCTTACATCACACGTCTCACCTTGATAAAGCTAAACATCAAGGGCTTTACATGGATGAACCATCCACTATGTAAGGAAGCATGGCACCTCGGAGGAGAGGATCAAATCTCCAAAGGTATCGCATCGTTATCACTCCGAAGTGTACATCACATGCCTCACCTTGACAAAACTGAACGTCAAGGGAGAAGCATTTACATAGATGAACCATCTACCATGTAAGGAAGCATGGAGCAGGAGAGGGTCAGATCCCCAAACGGATCACCTCGTTAGTACTCTGAGGCATACATCATATACCTCACCTTGATGAAGCTAAACGTCAAGGCAGAAGACTTTACATGGATGAACCATCCACCATGTAAGGAAGCATGGGCGCCTCGGAGGAGAGGATCAGATTCCCAAAGAGCGATACTTGTTTGAGCTCCGAGGTGCACATCACAAGTCTTCCTTGATGAAGCTGAACGTCATTGGAGAACATAAAAAACTCTTTACTCAAGTTATCCAAATATGAAGTTAGTTCATTCAAATTACAATTAGGTTAAACCCCTTTAGTCAAGTTAGCCAAGTATGACGCAAAGTTATTCATTTAAAATCATTGAAGGGTAGATGTTTAATGGTTACTTGAACGGTTTGCTCTGGCTATTTAATTATTTGTCGAGGTCTTCTTACTTGGAAGAAAGATAACAAAATAACAAGGAAAACAGTACAAGACTTATGAAAAATTCAATTTATTAAGTTAAAAGTTAATTACATTTGGGGGCCAGAGGCATTACAAGATCAAAATAACTTAAGCTAATGTTGAGGTGGCTGGGGAACCAATGCCTCACTAGTAGGTGCTTCAGTTGCTGCTTTATCATGAGCCTCTTCAACAGGGACTTCATCTTCAGCATCTTCCTCAGTGGAGGTCAGAGGCACCTCATCCGTGAACTCCGCCTTCAGCTCAGATGCATCGAGTTCTGGGTAAAGCTCATCAACCCTTCCTACCACCTCAGTATAAGCGAACATTCGCTAATAGATGGCGAACTGTTGATACTCTTCAGTCAAGTGGAAATTGGCAATGTAGTTCTTCACTGCCGCTTCACCAGCCTGTTGAGCCTCCGCTTCAACTCTTTTAGCCTCATCCACATAGAATTTGATTTAGCTCTCCATGAACTGATTCCCATCCCTACAACCAAAAAGATCAAGGTTCATCTTCTCTAGGGTTTCGACCGTGAGCTTCTGATGATTATTTGAGGTCTCGACCTTCTTCGTCAAAGAAGCTACTTCGTATTAAGACTCGTATACTTTTTTCTTTAAAGCTTCTATCTCAGCCAAAGTAGAAGTCAGCTTCGCCTCATCCTCAGCTCGTTAGGCCTTCATTACTTCAGCTTCCGAGTTTATCCTTTTTAATTCCACCTCAGTAGCAGTAAGTTTGTCTACCAAGGCCATGTTCCTTGACTGAATGTCTGTCAGGACTACTTGACACTCTAGGGCCACTTCGAAGGCCTTTGGACTTTGGCTTACCAGCACCGCCGTTAGGTCCACCGCGCAGGTGGACATCTGCATCTGCCACCGTTCCGTCTGTCACTTTGACCTCATTTTTTTCCTATAGTTCGTGAGTCATGACCTTGCTCAGGGTGAGTGTGGGATTGATTTTCAGAAGCTGAAAATTCATCCATAATTTGGTTATTTGGTAGATATTAAAAGGGGTGAGGCTATTTTTCAAGTTTGGGGGCCCTCCTTCTAGCGCCAAACTGTTGATGTTGAAAATTAAACAAGTAAATTTCAAGCCAACTTTAAGGACAAACATGACTTTGATTAATTGATAATCGAAAGATTATAAGTGATTCAGCTGTTCCTTTCTGTGTTTATAGGATATATTTGAAATATAGACAATGTAAAGAGATTTGAAATGTGTGAAGTCGTGTTTCTTATTTTCTTTTCTATGGCAATTTCCTCTTTTTATAGAAGAAATTATGTACGCTTCATTAATTCCCCGTCTTGTTACCTGCAAACCCGAACTGAAGAAGTACATTTGCTAGAGTAATTCGATTGGCTACCGAGCTCGGCCTGGCAGGTTATTATGAGTAAATCTTGCACATGGACCCCAGTAATTTATGAATTAGTTTAGGGAAAGGAGCCTAATTATTTGATTAGAGGCTTAGGTGAGCGCTGATGTAAGATTATTCCCTGTAGATTTTTCTAATTGGTTGGTTTGTTGATTTTATCAGTGATTTCAATCATTAGGATTCCTACACCCTCGAAAGACTACACGATCTTCTTGAGTACGCTAACCATCCGAACTGACCTCACACCACCGAGCTCACATTGCCACGTGCTGATCACGTGTATTAATCCGACCTGAGCGACCTTAGAGATCGGTATGTCAACATATACCAAACTCGATCAGAACACGTGGGGATACCTTATTTTGACCTTAAAAAGATATTGTACAAGGGTTTTGAGAGAAGAAAAGAGGAAGAACATGAAGATCAACTCAAAGAACACGGAGATTCAATTCAAGATTAATCGGGGTGATGTCATTTCTTCATTGTTTTTCTGATTTTCTTCTCTCCACCATGCTAGGCTAGTACGTTTTTCATCATCATATTTTCACAGCATTTGCATTTAATTTCAATCTTGTATTAATTTTAATTAATTTAGATCTTGTTTTTATACGTAGATTATTTAATTCATTGAAAAAATCATAAATTCTTATTGTTTCGATTAAGGTCACTGTACTTAGAATTAAAACTAAATCAATCTCTAGGGGAACGATACTTGGACTCAAAAAGTCCACTTTATTACTTGTAACGAACCGTACACTTGCGTTGGTTTTAATTCGAAATATATTTTCGTGAACAAAACCTAGCCATTATAACTGCCACAAACGCCTCAGAATCTATTAACAGATGTGGAAAAATGGTAAAAAGAATTATAGAAATTGGCGAGAGATTGTGAAAAAGGATTTCACAAGAAAATACCTAGGAACGCTCACCGGAGAACAAGAAGATGCTGGAAGATTTTTGAAGGTTCGAATACTTGAGAGAATTCGAACTATTTTGCAAGGTAAAAGCTCCAAAATGACATAAGTTTTGCCTTTTATATGAAAAGAGAAACAATCTTGGTCGTTGGATTCAGGCCCATTGAATCCGAACCACCCAAAGTTGTGCCACATCTGAGCCGTAGAATTCAAACGGTTTGTTTTACCAACGTGCCTCACCATGTTAACACTTATCGCAAAAATGTGTAACCATCATTAGCCATCATTGCGCATTTAATGTGACGGTCGTACGTGTATTGGAAGTTGTACCGCTTCAACTGTCTCGCCTTGGTAACGTGCGAAACAGTCAAATCATATACTCCAATATCAAGGTCGATCAATTTATTAAGTCAGCTTCGGCAGTTCGGCAATTATCTGCCTCATCTTCAAAAAAATTCAACTATTCTCAAAATGAATCAGCCTCGGCAGTTCAGCTTTTATCTACCTCAGCTTCAAAATAAATTCAGTTATTCTCAAAATGAATTAGCCTCGATAATTCACCTTCTATATGTTTCAACTTCAAAATAAATTCAGTTATTCTCTAAATGAATCAGTCGGCAGTTCAGCTTTGCTCCTCCGCCTCAACTTCAAAACAAATTTAGCTATCTTTAAATAGACAGCCTCGACAGCCTAATGTTCTTTATTGTAAAGAGAGCCATTTCTAAATCAACTATTAATTCCACGCACAGTATAAATATCTTTGCCTGGACTTGGGGAACTAGTATGATTAATCAGAAATTTCAAAACTTTTTAGGGCACCTTGCCCAAGAAGATACTTCGTATATTACTAAGGTTCACACATGATATAAATAATCACACATGGACTTGGTCGACTATTGTTATGATTTGCTACTGGCACTGCCACGTAGCCGAACAAGCTAAGTTGCGGACCCACTTCTACCGAATCGTCAGCCATAAAGGACGAGGCCCTAGGAGAAATTTTTGAGGCCAGCCACTAATCTAAAGTGGACATGCCAAAGCGACTATGATCCGAGGTTCCACTAGCTAGTGACGGCCCACGTGCGGGGATATTGAACTTATTACAGAAATCTTATTTGAATTATTGATGTGACCCTTGTAAAAAGTGTATTCATGTCTTGTCTTGTCAAAAGAGTATAAGAGCATTAAATACTTAATAAAGCTAGGAAAGTCAACAGGATATCTAGGATTTGATGCCCCAACCAGGGAGATGAGGCCACATGTAATTTCATCTAAGGGTCACCATTCTATTTGTAACACTATAAATACCCACACCATGTAACAATTGAAGGCTAATGCAACTTTAAATACTTAAAGCAATCTATTTTACTCTTTCATACTAATTCACAACAACTTCAAATTGAGTTCATAGTGATTGGTTCTTATTATCCAATCGTATCTCAGATATGCCGTTAGAACCGGAACGGAAACGTCTCGTGTCGTTGAGTTTTTTCCCACGTCCACTTTAAAATCATCTCGACCGTTGACATGTTACGTGTTGGAACTCATGCACGCACGCACGAGTGTGCTCGTCATCTGTTGAGTTTATTTTTTGGGGTCAATGCACTTGCAACACAATTGTTCTTGAGGCAAGCTTTATCACTCTCTTTTTGAAACTATTGAAGAATTGCTTAGTTGCCGAACATATTCCGGCGTTCTTGTGAGTAATCAAGTCAAAGTTCTCTAGAAGGAATTGAAATTTCTTCTTATGTTTCTTGTTGATACAAATGGAAGAAAGAATTTTTTTAAAGAGAATATTATATGGACAGAAGTTGTAGATGTATCTAACGATGCAAGACTTTTCTTGCATTCGTTCTTCTTCACCACAGACCAAGTTACTAAGACCAAAATGGATTTGGAAGTTTTTGTTCTATTAGAAAGAATTAGATTGTGAAAGTGAAGATTAATTATTGCTACATTGAAGTCTCAGTGAATCTGAATTGTAGAATTGGAAGCCTACAAGTTGCAAAAAGTCCAAGTGAAGTATCATCATCACAAGATAAAAGAATTCCATGCAAATGGAAATGGACACCGATTTCTTGATGTTGGTCGGGTTTGATATCTTTGAAATATTGAAGAATATTTTTGGTTAATCTTTGTAAAAATATTGAAGAGTTAATTTTGGGATATTTTTGAGTGATTTTGGG
>CAIGRF010122778.1:0-16404 GCA_903798235.1 Fraxinus ornus | reverse complement strand
CTCACATTTCACACCTCCAAGCAGTTATTTTGAGTAAGAAAAATCCCTCCACCTCAATTTCCCTAAATTTTATCCACTGTAAAAAAACTCACGTTGATGCACCAACAACATCCCTCAATTTGGAAACTCTTGATGATGCTAGAACATCAATTTCTAGCATCATCAACCTATTGATTCCACAAATTCGGACCCCTCAACTCATGCGCCATTCCTTCAATCCAACCTCAAACCCAACTGCTAACACACAGGCTGCAACGTTCGAACAAGCTGCAGCCACCCCTCCCACGGTCCAGTCGGAACCCAGAACCACCACTATTTCACACGCCACCACCACCATCTCCAAACACCACCACCGCAGTCGCCACCTAAGCAGCCACCGCCACCTAAACAGCCACAAAATAACCCTAAAAATCACCAATCGACAGCCACACTTCCACCAACAACCGCACAAAACCAAGAAATAGCATAACCCATGACCTTACCTCGCCCTCCAACCTATTTCCAGCTTGGTTGCCACCAAGAAACCCGAAACCCGAACCCTCCAAGTCGCGATTTAGCCTCAATTAGTGCGCCAAAAACCTCCCCAACCGCCTGCACCATAGCATCCAACGCCACCATATGGCGATGGCGCCGACATTGGAATCGAAGGAAGGGACAAAGCCCCTTCCCGTCGCCACTTGCTCTCTCTCTCCTTTGAAATTCGAAAATGGGGGAGAGAGAGAGAGAGAGAGTGTGTGTGTGTGTGTGTAAAGATATTTTATATATATTTAATTTTAGAAAATTACCCCTTTAGCCCCCAAGTTTCAAAGTTATTTTATTTTGATCCCAAGGTTTTGGTTATAAGTTAATCAGTCCCTGGAGCTCCTGTTTTTCCTACAATTAGTCCACTGATTTCGAAAAGTCTATTTCAGCCCTTAAACTTTTTAAATTCCAGTTTTAATAAATTTTCAATTAAGTCCCTAAGTTTTATTTTATCATTTTAAAACCTTAAAATTTCGAAATACTAATTCGATACTTATTTCCTATTTTGGCTAGACGAAACGTACGGAGGATTAAGAGCTTGAGGTTACTTTCCGCTCCACTTTGCATGTAACTCGAGATAAATTGAGGTAGACTCGCCCCCATTAATTCGTTTAAATTATAATTGCATGTATTATATGACTTTACGTGATTTATATACTTTAATGCATTAAATGAGAATATCTCTTGGGAGATAAATGATGTTGTTATGATTGTCATAACTTATATGCTTTAATGCATGAGAAGAGACTAGACTATCTCTTATGAGATAAAATGATGATATGCATAACTTATGTGCTTAAATGCATGAGACGAGACTGCTCACACCCTATGANGAGAAGAGACGAGACTATCTCTTATGAGATAAGATGATGTTATGCATAACTTATGTGCTTAAATGCATGAGACGATACTACCCATACCCTATGATTTTAAAAGAGTCTATGATGTTTTAAAGAAAATGAGTCTATGATGATGATGATGTCACTGTATATATATATATTGCATAATTATGTATTCAATTATTCTGTAAATTAATTATCGGCGATGAGTTTACTGAGTATTTCTTCGAAATACTCATTCCGTTATTTTAACGACATTTGCAGATTTCGGAGACGGTCGAGTTTGATGGGCAGTGGTGGCACGATTTAATAGATGAAGTTATTTAAATTTTAAAATTTACGCATTATGAATATTATTAACTTATTTTGTTATTCTAGTTATTTCGAACTTGAGTTTTAAAGTTTAAACGATTATCCTAAGTTAATCAAATGAGTTTTGTTGCTAATGAGGTTTACAATTATAAAAGTGATGTTTAAAAGTTAGTTATTTCCACAAATCTTTTTATTAAATTCAAGACATATGAAGATGGCGTGGCTCTCGGGGTTCACGGAACTCGGGGCGTTACAATCTTCATCTGACGAGAGCGATGGTGAGGGAGTCTACAAATCGATCGACCCATCATCAGATGGGTTGGTCGAGACCGTCGAACAGCTTGGCTGGTCGATCGTTGAACAGCCACGCTTGTCGACGCACGTCGACATGCCCTTCAGCTGGTCAATCGTCGATTGGACACGTTGATGCTCCCCCTCAAAATGTGGATCAAATTTTCAATGATTTTGATAATCCATCCCATTCGACTGAGATTTATACCTTCCAACCAAGTTCTCCCAAAAGACACATTGGTTCGAATTAATCCTTAAACCAAAATATAGAGATTGAGCGAGATGCCGTAGGCGAGAAGGTGATTCTTGATATTCCAAAAATGTTATAGATTTTATAGTTTCCCATCTAGATTGGAAAAGTCGCTTAGAAAATATGAGCGTATGGATCATTATGTTTATAGAGCCCCTATGCCCAAATAAAGGCTTCCCGGGTTAGACCTCTGCGAGGTCGCTGTGTATAAAGATATTATGGACGGTAGCTTTCAATTCTCCATCCATCCATCCTTTCTTCTTCTTGTTATTTAATGAGTTTCACCGCATTCATAGCAAAATAAATCCCAACACGTGGAGGAAAACACTATATTTCTTATACATTTGTCTTAGCAAGAAAATTCCACTCTCAATGGACCTCTTCAGGTGCGTCTTCAAGATGCACGAGCTAGCCCAATGTAACACCTTCATCTACTTTACCACTGGGTCTCGTTGCATTTTCCCAAGTTTAGGAATTCCAACAGTGGGTGGAAATCCCGATTCTTATTTGTTCAACTCCATGAGGGTCAATTCCCTTTCAATATCCAATGGAGACATCCTTTAATTCGTCTCTTCAATAGTGAAGTCGAGATCACCACTCTTCTTAAGTCGCAAATCCAACAACTGACTAAAATTCCACCCTGTGTGCCTGACCTAGGGTCAATTCTGACAATGAGGAATATATTTCTATTGGGGATCGGTCGTCCTACTGGTAGGTCCTCCTTGCTTGTATTTTTATACATGTGAGTATCTTTGACTTTTCTTTATTTGTTCGACTTCATTAACTCGACTGCTTGCGCACATTTGTGGATTTTAATCTGAATAAGGTGTTGAAGTCCCTGCCCGAGCTAGGGAGCGATGAGGGATTTATCCCTGGTGATGGTAAGTTCCGGCATGTTCGCTTTTAGTTTTACATTTGTACGTCTCTTGACTCGTTGTTTTGTAAGCTTGATAGACTCTATCTTGTGTGTACAAGGATGGAGTTCAATTTATAGAAAATCATGGACTCCTTGGCAGAATGCGGTCGTGAGAGCGATGATGACCCATATTTCGCTCCATTGAAAAGGAAGAAGACCAATGATGGGGGAGCACTATGCCATACCATCGAGGAGGCATCTCAACCTTTGGATGAGCATGTTGAAGTTATCCCACCACCCGAGGCTGGAGGGGAAAACTCGAGTCGTGTCAGGCCTGAGCGCGAGGGTTCTCCTCTTCCGGACTTTAGATTCTCCCATCTTGGGGCTATTTATAGATGAGGGCACTCAGGTCCTTGGTTACACCAGGACGTGCCCAATCGGTCGCCGAGCAAAATTCTAATGACATTGAGAGAGTTCGTGTAGTCTACACTCAGATGGCAGATTTTATGTCATCCTTCTTTGTTTTTGTTTGTTTATTCTTTTGTACATGCCCAATAGTTATTTGTTCTCTTGTTTCCTTTAGGTTATGTCTCTTCAGGCCGGGCTTGTTGAGTCGAGTCGTTGCTAGTCATCGAAGTTGAAGGCCCTTGTAAAAAAAAAAAAAGAGTCTTACCACTACAAGAAGAAAGTCTCTTCTTTGAAAAAGTCTCTCGAAGTTTCAGAGACCCGTGCTCATGAACAAGAGACAGAGATAGACAACCCGCGTTCTATTTTGGCACAGGCTCCCGAGGAAGCAATGGAGAAATATTGAGCCTCTGCGAAATATGCTAAGGATCTGGACGCGTATGTGGAGCAGTACAAGTCGTCATCTGATTTTGCTAAGGCATTGCATTCTTATCGGGAGAAGGCGATAGCGGTGTCCATTCAACTGACCAAGGAGTGGATATCTGCTAAGCACCCTGCTATCGATATCTTAGGCTTCAATATGTTTCGGCTCAGCGCAAAGAGAATGAAGGTGGAGCCCCTCAATCCAAGATGTTTGGACACACATCACTAGGCGAGAGTGAAAGTACTTCGCCTTCGAGTTGACATGACCTCTTGTTGTAGGCCCTTTTAGCACTTTCTACTATTATTCGATTTTTATCATTCGGTTGTTTGGTATTTTCTCTTGCTCTTGGATGTGGATAGATACTCTTACTACATTTTGAGTTTGAATACTTGCTTATTGAACATCATTATTGTTTTGCCTTTCTTTTTTCCTTTATATCTATATTGTAGTATTGGTCGCTTGTCGACGTGTAAAAGTCTATTCGCTCATCCTTGCACGACTCTTCATGTTTGATCGTAATGGCTAGCAAACATGAGGCCAGCGGGTGGGCGCCCGGTTATATATCCGTAAGTCGAATGCCACGCAGTTGACCCGCGCGCGTTGGCGCCAAGCCCAATTATAATTTTACCTTTTCGCGTTTCATTTGTCGATATTTGAATGGCTTTATTGGTATTATTATCCTATGATGAATAGAAGTATGCAACATTTGGGGCCTTAACCAATCCATAACTTTAAAGGCCCCCTACCTCGATCGTAGAACTCGGTCGCGTTGTTACAAATCTACCGATTTTGTTGCTTTCCACCTAGCCCCTTGGGCTGTGTCAAATGCGGAGCATCATTTCAGGCCTTAACCAAGTTTTGGTTTTTGAGGTTCTTTCTCAGAGTTTAGAGTGATCTCGAGCTAATTGATCTTTTTATCTTTGTTGCTCACCGCTATATGTCAAACAATCTTGGGTTGTTGAATGCAGGGTCCGATGATTTTGAGTTTTTACTATTTTTGGTTTTGAAAACTCACCACCAACCCTTAGAGCAATTTTGAGCTATCCAGTTTCTCTGCTTTCATAGCTATGTGTCGAGCAATCTTCGAAGCAATAAGGAAATTTTGTAGTGTTCATTTCAAATAATCACAAATCAAGATCTTGTTATAATATTTAACTTACCAAGATTTGGGGCCTCAGTAGGCGCATCAAGACGTCCTAGCTAGGCTGGCCCTTCCTTAGGGCCCTCATCCATCCAGGCTTCTCGTTAAATAATTTCAATAAAGTGTGCATGTAACAGGTATTACATCACGAATACTAGTCAGACATCCTAGCTACTATATTTACTAGAAAGCATTACATTAGAAAAGAAAAATGAAATCTCCTAACGACTATATTTACAGGAAAGTATCATGCAACTTAAAATCCCTGCGCGTTGGTCTACTGATAATACCTCTTGAGATGCTCGGTGTTCCATGGCCTGTCTAGTGGTTTTCCTTTAAAGCCCTTTATGTTGTAAGCTCCCTTTCCAAGGCTTCGGATCACCTTAATCCTCATATGTTCTTTCCTAATTCGGCCTGAGCATAGACGGAGGGTGACTCACTTCTGCTTCCCTTAGTACGAGATCTCCTGACTGAAATGCTCTTGGTTTTACCCTACGATTGAAGTACCCAACAGCTTTTCGCTTGTAGGCTGTCATTTTCATAGATGCTCTCTCTCTCTCTCTCTCTTTCTCTCTCTCTCACCCTCACCCCATCTAGTAGGTTGAGCTCCGTGCTGGTGATTGAGGACTCTTGGTGTGCCAAATCTGGATATAATGTTCTTCCAAATGAAGCTTTGTACTTTTGCTATCGTAATAGTAGCCAAAGGCTCCGCTTCGATCCAATTTGTAAAATAATCAATAGCTACCAGCAAGAATTTTCTCTGTCCATTGGCCACAAGAAAGTGCCCCAGAATATCTATCCCCCACTAAAAGAAAGGGCTTACTCCAAAAATGGCTGACTGTTGTTCGACTGGAACATGAATCAAATTTCCATAACGCTGACATGCATCACACTTTTCTTACCAACTTGTTGGCATCCTCATTCATCATGGGCCAGCAGGACCCCTATCGCAGAGCTTTGAAGGCAAGGGTAGTTGTCCCTTGGTGATTGCCACAAATTCCCGAGTGTATCTCGAGTAACACCTCATAAGCCTCAGTTGGGCACAAGCATTTCAGATATTGCTGGTAAATCCTTGTTTGTATAGTTGTCCATCAATTATTGTAAATGAGGCTGTCTGAATTTTCAGCCTTCTAGCCTCAGATGCATCATTTAGCAATTTATTCTCCGTCGGTAGTCAACCAATGGGTCAAGCCAGCTTTTTTCATGTTCCGTAATCGCTATGTCAACTATGAGCAAAAAGCTTGGCTATCACAAGACTTGTACATTTGTCGTGCTAGGCAAGTTCTTCGAATTTTCCGATGCCAACTTAGACAAGGCATCTGCCCGCTCATTGTCTTTACATGAGACTTTGGTTATCTTGAAACTTGCAAATCCCCTTTGCAGGTCCCTAACCTTCATTAGATAGGGTATCATCTTTCCGTACCTTGCATCGAATTCTCCTGTCACTTGTCCAACGATCAACTGAGAGTCACTGCAAATATCGACTGATGTCAACCCAAGTCTAGCTGCCAAACTCAGGCCTTTGATAAATGCCTCATATTCATCGTCATTATTTGTTGTCGTAAACTTAAAGCACAACGAATACACTAACTCTTCAGATTCTAGCCCTATCATAATGATGCCTACTCTAGATCCCTCGCCATGCAAGGATCCATCTACGAAGATTTTCAAATTCGCTTCTGGTTGCAAGGGGTAAATAGGCAGAGTTTTAAGCTCTGCGATAAAATCTGCCAACGCTTGCGCCTTGATGGCCATTCTTAGCCTAAACACAATGTCAAATTCACTCAACTCAATCGTCCACTTCAACATCCTCCCCGAAGTCTCAGGTCGATGCAAAATTTGCTTGACGGGCTGATCGATCACGACTTGTACGGTGTGAGACTTAAAATACGGCCTCAACTTTTTAATTGCCACAATTAATGCAAACGCCAACTGCTCTGCATGGCTATAGCGCGTTTATGTATCCTTCAACACCTGGCTGATGTAGTAAATAGGCTTATACACCTTTGAAAATTCATTTACCAGTACCGCACTGACCACATGCTTTGATACTGCTAAGTATAGACACAATGCATCCCTTACACATAGCCTAGTCAAGATCGGTAGCTGCTGCAATGACTGTTTCAAGGATTCAAGCGACTCATCACACTCCTTGATCCATTCTAAGTTGGTAGGGCCCTCAATCGCATTGAAGAAGTGGTAGCACTTATCTGCTGCTCGACTTATGAAACGATTCAACGCCGCTACCCGGCCTGTCAGCCTTTGGACGTCCTTCCTATTTTTCAGGGCTCTTCATCTCTAGAGTGGCTCGAATTTTATCAGAATTTGGTTCGATGCCACTTTGTGTTATCATATAACCTAAGAACTTACCGCCCGATATTCCAAAAACACACTCTCCAAATAGAACTGCAGTCTACTTTGTTGGGCAATGTTGAACACTTTCTGTAAGTCACTCACATGGTTGTTAGCCTTTATACTCTTCATGACCATATCATCTACATACGCTTCAATGACATTCACAAGCAAGTCTCTGAAGACCTTATTCACCATTCTCTAATAAGTTGCTCCGACGTTCATCAAACCGAACGACATGGCCATATAACAGTACTTCCTATTATCAATTATGGAAGAGGTTTTCTCCTGGTCCAACTCTTTTATGGAGATCTGATGATACCCAGAAAATGCATCTAGAAAATTTAATCGTTCGTGACCTGATGTGGCATCCACCAAGTGTCCTGATCCGACTCTGCCATGGAGATCTGATGATATCCGGAAAATGCATCTAGGAAACTTAGGCGCGCATGACCTGATGTGGCATCCACCAAGTGATCTATTCTGGGGTAGCGGGTATGAGTCTTTCGGACATGCCTTATTGAGCCCGATGTAGTCTACACACATATGTCATTTCCATTTGATTTCTTCACCAGGACAACATTTGCCAACCATTTAGAATATTGTACCTCTCTAATGAACCCTACCTACAATAGCTTTTCGACCTCGGCCTTGTCGCAGCCTACTGCTCCGGGGCAAGATTTTTTTTTTCTATTTTATCGGCTCAGCGTCTGATAAAACACCAAGGCGATGTTGTGAAATAGATGGATCAATCATTGTATATCGCTCGGGCACCATGCAAAAATGTCCAAATTGCTAGACAGATACTTCACCAATTCTTCTTTTTTCCTCTAGCCCCAAGTCAACCCCCACGCTAAATTCACACCCTCCTGTCACCAATTTTTTTTTGTAGTATCGAGGGACTCAATTCGTCCCTTGGACGCTCAAGATCTAACATCATTACCGGTGGAAATTCTTTCTTCCGTATACTGTCAACATAACACTTTCTTGAAAACTGTTGATCACCCCTCACACATCCTACACTACGACTGGTTGAGAATTTCATCACTTGGTGATAAGTAGAGGAAATAGCCCTAGCAGCATTCAAAAGGGGTCAGCCGTATATTGCATTATACGCCATGGAGGTCTTGACAACCAAAAAGTTCGTCAAGATCACTACACTTGCAAGGTAAGTACCTAATGTACCACGACTCCCTATGGTATCATAGTAGCCCCTCAGAATCCTAGGAGGGATGGATACTGCTTTCAATTTTTCCAACAAAATTTTCAATCCCACAAATGCTTCCCAAGTGATAATGTTCGTTGCTCTACCGCCATCAACCAACACATTTTTGACATCATAGTCCGCTATGCACTGACTATCACCAAGGCATCATCGGAGGTTACCATGCCTATTAAATCTTCCTCACCAAAAGTGATGTTTTGATTGAACATACCTCTTTCTAAATGGAACAGACCCCGAATGGGCTTGCATAGCTCTTTCTAGCTGAGTTCGAGTCCCCTTTCTTGCTGCGATCCCTCCAATAATCACAATTATAACACCGGCCCTAGGCGGTGGTCGGTCATCAACCTTTTGCTTCCCTCGATCATTCCTCACATACTTAGTCAGAAAATACCGCTTCAAGAGGCGCTTGATCTCCTCATTCAAAATGGATACATTCTTCCGTGTCGTGCCCATGGTCTTTACGAAAATAATAGTACTTGCTCTTGTCTCTCTTACTGGCAGACACCACCATCGGTCTTGGCCAATTAGTACTTTTATGTCCCGACTTCCATCGATGGAGGAAAAGTGAAGAGGCTCCACATAAACTCCACCTCCGGCAACCATCGTAAATGAGTCGAAGACTCCTACTTCGAGGATAGGTGGTAGCCGAAAGAGGAAATCAACCTCTATTAAAGAAACCCCCTAACTCATGATACTTGTTGAAAGGGGGGAGGAATGAACAAAAAAATGATAATAAAGAATTTCAGCTACTCTTTTTCTTTCATTTGACGGAGAGGGAGAAAGAAAAGATGTGGTGTAGTCATAGATAATGACAAGGGCAGATTCACAACTAGACTAAAAAAATTTAAATCGAACTAATTTAGAAATATATAAGAAAAAATTCTATGTAAAAAAATTTAGTCGATTGGACCTGGCCTAGATTTTTCTATATTCACCACTGGTATAGTGCATTGGCATTTCTTGAGAGAGAGAAAATGTGATGAAAAAATGAAAAGCATTCACAAGGCTTGATGTGGAAAGTAGAGTTTATTTCTTTATTTATTACAATGAAAAGCATGTCATATATCTTATAAAATGGGCCATAACTTTTTGTATTTAATTGAATATATAATTTAATATCACTAGTGCTGTCGCCTAAATTAAAGTTAAAAATCGTGATATTAAATAGCATTATTCATACATAATATCGCATAAAATGGAATTGGTTCCATTTTCTTGTCACATAACAATTCAAAGTTATTGAGCCAATTTTGCTTGAACACGTAAAACTGAACGTTATTAAATTGTCGGTATTTATTGACTTGAACATGACAAAACCTTTTTTTTTTTCAGGAAACAAATTGAAAATATAGGTGAATAAGTCGATAATATTTGTGGATTCACGAAATAAGAGGATAAAAAGTAGATTTGTCGATTATAAATAGATCATAAATACTTAGAGTAACTCCAAGAGACTCTCTATTTTTAAAGAAAATATTCTATCATTTGGAGAACATCTATAAATTTAGAGAGTTAAAATTTTGAAATACTCCAACAAGCTCTTTATATTTAATACTTAATTTTACTACTCCCAATAAATATTTATTATTTTTCTTTATATTTTATTTTAACTAGCTTTTCTTTAGATTATTTTATTGTTTCTTACATTGAAAATTGAAACTTTTTGAATGCATTTAATTATAGAGAGTGCGTTTGGCTCTTTAAAATAGGGAACATTTCATGTTTAAAGAGTCTGTTGGAGATGCTCTTAGAATAATTGCAATAACTGTCCCAAACCTTTCATTTATATTTTGTTGAATTTATCCAAATCTTTCATTTTCACCAACTGTGGTCCCAAACCTTTACTTTTGTAGTAGAAGGTTAAATCGATAAATTTGACTGTTAGTTCCTGAAAAGTGGACTTTGACAATATTTTGATCAATTTTAAAAGGGTAAAATAGTAAATTGACATTTTTTTTCTAGAAAATTATAATAATTAAATAAAAAATAAAAATAAATTTATAATCTGCCCACCACCCAACACACCCTACCTACCCATCAAGATATTCGAACTCCGATACACCCTATCTACCCATCAAAATATTCTTACCTAAAATGAAAATCTAAGGGTCTGTTATCTTTACCATTTTCAAATCGTTTTCTGTTTTCGATTTTCCAAAACAGTGAAAACGCGTTCTCTTTCCTATTTTCGAAAATGCGTTTTTGAAAACAAGCTAAAATTTACAACGAAAACTCAAAACGACAAATTTGTTGTTTTGAATGTTTCAGTTATAAGCAAACCAAAAATTTCAAAACTCGTTTTAGGTGTTTTAAAAATAATTTTTCAAAATGCTAAAAAGAACACATTTTTAACAATCTCAAAATAGACACTCAAAATGCAAAACCCAAAATGAATTCAAAACTCAAAAACACAAAAATGAAAAAGCAAAGAGAATAACCTCTAAGATATTCAAACTCAGATATTACACAGGAATGAAAGTCCAATGTTCAGGAGATCATAAGATTCAACGGTTGGTCTATTTACATCAAGTTTGCTAAGGAGTGGTGATCTAGAGGCATAATTATCACTAGAGAGATTTAATAGACCGTGAAGATTTGTGATATATGAGTAGAAATTAACTCTCATCTTCGATTGGTAAGAGCATGGTGGGAAGTGGGAACTTAATTATCTACTGCACGCATTTTATGGTATGATGGTGAAAAATGACGAAAGCTGCAATGGGGATAGTGTCGTAATGCAAAATTAGAGGGGATGTAAGGGTCTCGATTAGGCAGTTTCTCATGGAGTCACGAGTGCGCTTTGTCGATGGCCATATGCTGAAAGAAACACTGGAGAACTTTGGTAGGGGAGGTAGTGATGGATCCATGTTGTTGTAGGGCTTTGTTCAGTTTCTGCATTGGAGTGATTGGAGTCACTGATTTTGGGATTTTTTTTCTTTTGTTATTTGTTTTTGTTCTTGCTAAGGTTCACTGTAATTTGCTCTCTTTATAATTTGCCTTATTCTTGGTGCTTGAGGTTGTCACCGTGGAGGCAACATTGGATGTTCTCTTCTATAACTTAATTCTTGTTCTTGGTGCTTTGAGATTTCTGTCATGGAGGCGGCGATGGTGTCGATGAATTTATGGAAGAAGATGAAGTTTGAGAGTGGGTGGGGTGTGTTGAGGGATGGTGGGGTTAGGTGAGGAGGGGTGTAGATTTAATTTATTTTTAAATTTTTTATTTAATTATTATAAGGGTAATTATATTACCACTACACATTTTAATTACTACACCACAATTTTCTTATTTACTAAAATATTCTTAAGTAAAATTACATAAATATGGTTTAAATATNCTCCACCTTGCGGGGTTATATCCCATACGAAGAAGACCAAAATCTATACCTGGGTCGGGCACCCCCTAAATAGATTGAATCTTGATGAGTCGAAATTGCGTTTTTTGGCCGGGTCGAGACAGCTTTCCCGGGGACTGCCAGTGAAACACTTAGTTTTGATGCTTTAAAGAATGCCTCTGGAAACAGCCCAACTAGTTTACCTGCTCGCCTACTACGGTTAAGGTTTCTGTCGAAAGGCAAACAATGTGGGTAGTACGATTATTCCTCTTTATGTTAGGCTGGCCTATAGCCCTTTTTAAGGTCTTTTTAACTACTAGGTATCTTCCTCGTCTCTGGTTCAAATAATTGATCATGAATAGTATGACACTGACTCAGATGCTGATCCGGGAGAATTCTCCTCTGAAAGCACCTCCTGCAGGACCGTGTCCCATCCTTTAATTAATGAGCCTCTTTTTAGTTCCTATTTCACCTTCAGAAAGAATATCGGGACTTGGCTGAGGCATGCCTCTGAGTTTCTACTTTGAATGATGGAAATTTGCTATTCTCAAAGATAGACTTTCACCCGGTCCCTACTTTCTAAGAAGAGCTGTCCTCAGCTCGACTACTCTTCGTCAGAGGCCCTGTCTCGGCTGTTGCCTCTTATTGACTGTGTGCCATTACTTACCTCAGCTGTCCAGCCGGACTGTTTGTCCTGCCCACTCTAGCTCTGCCTCTAATGCTACTCGTCTTGCTGCTCTACTTGAAGGCTCTCACCTTGGACGTGCTGGTTCGGCGAAGTCGATTTCCAAAACAAGATTCGAAATTCGAAGAAGAAGAAGAAGGCCTGGCTTTCGCTACCTCTGTTACCGCTAGAAGTAAGGTACGTCCATTATGAATCCGAGTACTAGGCCGATACGGCATGCCTTGGTTGTGGAATGATGTGTGCTGTTGGAAGTGCAATTCAGGATGTTGCAAAATGTAACAACAAAAGGTGTTCAGTTCACACTGGCATCTGTCTTGAAAAAGTCTAGATCGGATTTCTATCCAGCAGGAGGAAGCTCTCTATTTCGATCAAAAACCCATCCCATGCTTGGTCAGTCTACCCGATAGGAAAAGCTATCCTTCGTTCTTTTACGTCGATTGGCTTAACCCGATTCTCTTTCTATTGGAAATGGAATTGAAGTGAAGGCCCAAGACTTCCACTTCTTCTCTATCTTCCTTAAATTACAATTGAATCCTGATTTGTGGTTGGCGAAAAGAGAAAGGCAGACAATTCTGCAAAAGGAAAAAAGCAGGATATTCCAGGAGGGCTTATTCTGTATAGGCTTAATTACCAATGGATAGTGAATGCTAAGATAAAATACGAGATTTAATCCAATGCGGAATCTATATTAAAAATGGCTAGCTTTTCTAAAAAAATAAATTAATCATTTTTCTTTATTTTTAATGTCTACATTTTCATGTATTTTCAAATTTTTGGGACGACATAAGTTGAATATTTAAGGCTTTAACATGATGAGATTAGAATTGACAGTTTAATATTGTTGTTGAACTTTGAATTTGAAATGTATAATTTTGAAAGAAAGAACGAAATTTTGAATTGAGTATTGTACATAACAATTAGTTTGATGGGTAAAATAGTAAGTTTTCACTGGACAAATATCAACTTTTGTCGTCATTTGTGAGACAGCAAGTCAAATCTCAAATTTGCGAGGCAAATTTCGAATTTGTTGGACAAATCTTGAGTTTGCTATGCAAAAATCAAGTATATTAGGCAAATCTCGAGTTGCAATGCAAACTCAAGTTTGCTTTACCACCTCACTTCAAATGCACATAATTTTTAATCTACAGCTTCGAATTGCATTCCATTTTTTCATCTTGAATTCTAAACTCAATTATCTTTTCAATGATATACTATTTGCCATACTAAATTATCTCTAGAAAAAGTTGTGTACTAATTTTCTTACATGCTTTGCATGAAGGTTCCTCATTTTCTAACACGAGGAACATGTCGGAAAACTAATACACAATTTTTGCTAGACAAATAATTTACTATTGGAAACATATAGGGATGACAAAAAAATCCGACAAACCCGATACTAGCCATGTCGATGAGCCGAGCCGAAACTCAAAGCTCGGGTTCGGCTTGAGCAGAACGGGTCCGAGCTTTTTTGGACTCAAGCTGAGCCGAGCAAAAGCTTGACAAAAAATTTTAGGTTCGGCCAAGGCTTCGGCTCGGACCTTTACGAGCCGACCCGGACCAACTTGATTTTTTTTATTAATTTTTTTTTTAAAAAAAATTCTTGAAGGCAGCTGAAAGTTGATTTTTTATTTTTTATTTTTCCTAAAACATGGGTCGGTCGAGCCACACGGACCGGCCTGGGTTCGAGTCGCACCCCAAAATGGGGCTCGGCCCGAGTCAATTACCCCCCCTCCCCCCTGCGTTACCCGCTTAAGGCGGGGCGGGGGAGGTTGCCCTGACCCCGCCACACTCTGTTGCTATCCCTAGAAAGATAACTAAATTTAGAGTTCAATACAAGAGAAAGTACAATTCACAGTAGTAGTATAAACAATTTCAATACACGTCATTAATTTTTTTAATTTTATTTTCTATATTTTGTCAAGTTAATTTATTATTAGATTTTATATTACTTTTCTAGCACGAAAAATATTTGAAGACTAACCAAATTTAAAATGTATATAGTACTTTATAATATATTAAAATATTTTTTTTTCTATTCCACTAGATAATCAAATTTCGTGGAATAAAATGTCATAAAATAATTTTTCAAAATTCCAAATCAATTGTATTTTCAAGTTTTCGGTTGAAATTGAATTCAATACTCAAAATTGAAACAAAAATCATATGGACCCTTAAATGTTGATCAATTTTCAAAATAGTGTCAAAATTGGACATTTCTCACAATTTCTTTTTATTTAGCACCTGTCTGTTTTTGCTAAAAAGCAAAATTTGCACCGTTGCAGGCACTATTCAGCAGCAGTGTTTGACTTTTTATCTCATGGCACAGTAACAAGTTTGAAAAGAAACGCTCCAAAAAAGCTATTTCTAATTGATTTTAAGCAAAATCAGACAGGGCTTTAGCCTTGTTTGTGCCCCATTTTTTGGTATAATTGATTTTGAAATAGTGATATTTTTGAGAATGTGTGGTTAAAAAATAGAGAAAAATTTTGGATTTACGTTCAAAATACTTTATTGTGTAAATGTTTGATTGAAAATAAATTTTGAAAAGAAATGAGCTTTGAGACTCTAAAAATATTAATGTACTCAATCAAGGGTTTTATAGATTTCTGAAAAATCTTTAAAAGTGACGATATATTCAATTATTATTATTTATTTAAAATTCTCTATAAGTTTTGGAATATTCAAATTGTCATTATTTTTAAAAAGTTTTATAAAACTTTTCAAAATAAAATCTTAAAATTTGTCTCTCATTCATCCCAAGATTTTGAAATGTATATATTTCTTTCAATTATTTTTGTGTATTGATTTTTTGTCTATTCTTTAAAAGTATGTCATATTGACGATACTTGATATTAATTTTTTTTATTTATTATTTATCAAAGAATAATGAAATGTATGTATGTATATATGTATGGATGGATGCATGTATGTATGTATGTGTAATACACTATAATAAGTGGTGTAGTGAGTTTTAAAATCAACCATTATCTCCCACAACGTATTGCAGTGTGCAATGTCATATACGGAATTGATCCTAAGTGATGGTACTTAGTTTATGCTAAGCACTAGATGTTGAAGTACACAACAATATGTGGTGTAAAAAAATTTGTAATCAACTATTATTTCTCACTACCTATTGTAGTTTGCAATGTTATATATACATATACACTTTTGTGTGTGTGTGTGTGTTAGCCCATGTTTGACAACGATTATTTTAAAAAAAAAAAAACAAAGCTTTTAATAGTGCTTTTGAGGGAACTGTGTGGTTAGAGAAAAACTTTGAGCTTACGTGCGAAATATTTTATTATGTGAATGTGAGATTGAAAATGAGTATGTACGAAAAACAATTTTCAAATAGTGGTTATCAAATAGGGGCTTAAATTATTATTTATTTCATTAAGGCGACTTAAATTTTATTCTTTTAAAAATATTCTTTATTACATAGCAGGGGAAGAGAAATTGCATGAACGACCACCTTGAATGTGAGAATTTCACATTATTGCACTAACCACATCCCACGTGAATTATATTTTATACTAGTCAAAGTAAACGTGCGTTGCACGTTATTCTGAAATGCATTATAAGTAGGGGCCGATGTCGTAGGAGACAGTGCCAGATTGTAGCCCGATCAAGCGTTAATGCCCCTTTATTTGTTTGGTGTAAAAAAGATTTATATTAAAAAAATTAATGTGTTAATTTAAAATAAATAATAATTTTTATATATTTAGTAGAGGGTGTGAACATGACTTTGGTTATAGACAATGTTCTAA